>VZTA01020512.1:0-27010 GCA_013398855.1 Mohoua ochrocephala
TGTTGTGATAGGACAAGGGGTCACGGTTTTAAACTGATGGGGTGTCATTTTAGACCATATATAAGAAATAACTATTTAATAATGAAAGTGTTAAAACACTGGCCCAGGTTGCTCGGAGAGGTGGGAGATGGCCCATCCCTGGTAACATTCAAAGTCAGGTGGGATGGGGCTCTGAGCAACCTGTCCTGGTTGAAGATGTCAGTGCTCATTGCAGGGGATATGGACTAGATGGCCTTTACAAGGTCCTCTTCCAGCTCAAACTGTTCTATGAGTCTATGATTTAATTAGCCTTTACTAGGAAAGAATCGTAGTAAAGAGTGTGCAAGAAGAAAGAGAAAAAAGGGCAACATAAAGCAAAGTGAAAATCTCTGGATCTTATATTTAACCAGGAGAGTATTAGATAAACTAGAAAAGTACATTATGCTGTCATGAAGGAGACTTGAGATGTGAAGTTAAAGAAGGGGAATTGTTATTAATAACTGCATGAGAGTAAATGCATTTTATGAGGATTTTAACTTTCCTGATGTTTTGAGATATATATTGTGTCCCTTTGTATCAGCATGAACCCTACAGTGGCACGAGATCCAAAGTTTACTTTATTTAGCCTTTCAAGATTTGACAATTTACAGAAAATTATATTTCCATTTAAATATTTTCCTCACTCAATGAGAGAGTAATATGACAACTTTCCCTTTTGACAAGACAGGAAGCTTTATACATGTGTAAATTCGATCACTTTATACAGGGTATGTGAAAGAAAGTTATGTACTAAGGACAGATGGAAATGGATGGACATCAGGAAAAGGTCGTGGCTCTCTTGAAGGAAAACATATATATTTCTAGTAGCTCTAAAGAGGCCAAGGTTTTGCTACAGTCCTCTAGATAGATTTGTTCAGCTCTGATTTTACTGTCTTTCATGCACCTGAACCCAGGGTTCTCCTGATGCTTCTGTAGCTATACACACAGACAATTTTTAATTTTGCTTTGAGTGACTCCCCTAAGTACTACTGGGTAATGGCTCATGTGTCCCAAAAGATTCATCCAGTGCAGGATTGCACAATGGTCTATTGTTCTATCATTAGATGAATTGTGACAGACTTCTACGCCTTTGTAGCAGAATTTGAGCTCCTAAAACAAAGAAAGAAAACAAGTAATCTATTTCAGATTGCGAACAAATGTAATCCACGTCTAGCACTATCTCTAGCTGAGACTATGTCAAAGCAGCCTCTGTACCATCTGCAGCAACTTTGTTTTGAGAGAGACTGATAAACAGCAAAAAGAAAAATATTTTCCTTTTGTGCAGTAAGCATTCACTGTTTAAAAGTGGTTTCAAATCTTAACTCTTTATGCCAAGTTCTGAAGTACGTTGGGTGATGCAAGTGTGTCGTAAACATATCAGGAAAACATTGAACACTATTTTGGCTAGTGAAAGTAAGACAGAGTGACTATTGAAAATGGTTTCCTGAATATAAGATTTCTTTTTCAGTCTATGCAGGGTTTAAAGGCCTTTGAATATTTTATATCTTCCATTCTTTTTTTTTTAATTTTTGTGTATGTTTTCACCAAATTTACTTTTAAAATAATTTATTCACAGAAAACAAAATTCCTTTTTTAGTGTGGGCGTGTGTGTGGGGGTGTGTATGTGTGTGTATATATATATATATTTTAAAATATTCCAATAAAAACAAGAATTTGAAGCTTGTCAGAATGTATATAAACCAGAACTTTGATAACCCTGACTTTTTCTTTGTGGTGAAAAGTTTTCCTTTTTTTTCCAGAAAGGGCTTATTACATGGAAAGTAATTCCATTCACCTAAGAAATATCAAAAGCTATTTATTTTATGCCCTTCCTTCTCAGCAATTGCAAAACACTTATCAAATCGGGCTCTGAAATCAGGTGAAATGCAGGGCTACACAAAAATGACCAGAATTACTGTCTAAAAATTGCTCATTTAAATTGGAATATCAGCATTTTCATTTTCAAATCTATAGCCAGAAAATGCATCTTGCCAGAAAATGTGGGGAATGGATTTGTATCTTCTTGTAAGAATGAATTTTCTATGCAGATGTTAAGCCTTAGAAAAAAACCCTGTTGGGATTAATCTGCTTTTCTCCCTCAGTTAATATCTGACTTAATACAGTTTCCTCTCCCCTCTTGTGACTACATTACAAAGTGTTCTGAAGCTTATAAAGTATTATTTTTGTTTTGATGCAAAACATTGTAAATGAGAAGGAATTCATGGAACTCGAGGCAACAAGAAGCTTTAGAAGGTTTAATAGGAGGTGATCACTTAGCAGGCTCCTATGTTTTACCTCGTTACCTCTGCTGTTGATCCTACTCATTTTGTTTTACTGTGGTTTTTCTTTCAAAAGATTACCTCATTTTGACTGAAATGTCAAAAGATGGGACCCTTATTTTTCCTGGTAATCCCTCGCCCCTCTCCTCCACTATGATTAATCACCTTGTATTTCTTTTTCTGCTTCTCAGTGTTGGTTCTTGTTAGGCTGTTCCTTAGGAATGAGATAATTCTCTATTATCTAGTATTTTCTCCCCATAAAGATACTTTGTATCGCTCTGTGAGACCGGAGCCCAAACAGCTCCTCTGCAGCTGAGTTACAGCAGAAACACGTGAAACCCTGTTGATCTCTGGTAGCTGCAAAGTTGAAATGCAAGCCACTATCAATATTTACTTTCAAACTTTTCAGACTAAAACTTGTTTTTTTCTTTT
Organism: Mohoua ochrocephala; assembly: GCA_013398855.1. Taxonomy (NCBI): domain Eukaryota; kingdom Metazoa; phylum Chordata; class Aves; order Passeriformes; family Acanthizidae; genus Mohoua; species Mohoua ochrocephala. The sequence goes on from VZTA01020512.1 coordinate 2,730, forward strand.
CACAGTAGATTGCTTTTCATTGAAAACACAAGGATTTCAGTATTTTATGCTATTTCGATAATCAGAAGTTCAATTGTATATTTATGACATTGTCTTATGTAAAGTATTTTCTAATAGAAATGACATTATGAATTGAGAAACAATTAAGGTATTAATTCTGAATAGTAATATCTTTTAACTACAGTGCAGGAGGGTAAAATGGACACTTATGGAAGATGATAATGTATAGCTCTTTCTAAACAGTTATTTAAATAGGAACTTATTTAAATGCATATAGACTATTCTCTGCTTTGGTCTTGATTTTAATTTGGGCCTTAGCCTGGTTTCCTAGTGTTGAGAAGGAGTGTTTGTGTGTAGTTAATTACAAAGGTAATGATTTCATCATTCAGGTGAGTGTTCTAAGATTTCGATCCAGCCAGTTCATTTTATACTTTTTTCGGATGCAGCTTGCCAGGTGACCTTGCTCAGTGGAATAATTGTGACCTGCTGTTTTCAGCCTTGTTTCATTTAGATGTACAGCCACCTGAATTTTCAGAGAAAACTTCTTTTATGGATGTTTGCCAAATGTCCAGAATTTCTCAATGTCTTAGTTCACCTCTCACAAAGAAATAGTAGATCAGACAAAAAAAAGTAGTAGGCAAGAAAAAACACCTGTTGTTTGGGTGATTTTGCTCTGAGGAATATAGGCAGAGAAGTGATCAGTATTTCAAAGAGCATTTATAGGGAGTGCTTCTCTTGTATCCCTGATGGCCGCTGTAAGAGAGGAGGAGGCTGCTCTGCTGAACATATATCAACGGTCTAATTTATTTCTCTTTTGCCAGAAATCAGACTTTAGAATCTTTTTTACACCAAAATTCTTCGTAGTCCTTTGGTGGTTTTTGCTGCCCAGTAGTGTCTGACTGTACAAAGGAAATAGTTCAGTCATCCTGTTCCAGGACAGGTTTGCATTAACACTGGAGCAGGCTGCACAGAGAACTTGAACAGACTCTGTCCTTGGATGTTTTTCAATAACTAAAGAGATGAAACTCCAGGTAATTTCATCTGACCTCAAAGCTGACCCTGCTTTGAGCAGAAAGAGCTGGTTACATCTGTTCCACCTGGAAGTTGATTTTTGTTGGAATGGGCTTGATGCTTTTTATGGATCCGGCTGTAACACTGAGCTGTGCCTGGAGGAGTAAAAGGGCCCATCTCAATATTGTTCCACCACAGTGATCCCAGCTGAGTTTGCCAAATCATTTTCAGCAGTGCAGTGAGAACTGGTAAGGGTTTGGAGGAGAGTGACCCAGAGATGGTCACTGCAGAGCCGATGTGTTTGGCCTGGTTCAATATCTGATTGCTGCATGCCCTGAGCTTTGCAGCTGAACAGTCAAACTGCAGCTCTTTTGTTGCAAACTCAAAACTTTTTCCTAAGTATAAAATTCAATAAAATGAAAAAAAGCAAACATGACTGACCCTGTCTTTTAATTTTGAGCATTTTACTTCCAAACAGGAACAAAACTCACAACTTTTAACCCCTTTCCTTCTGCAATTGCTATGTAGATGTTTGCTTAAAATAATCCTATTTATAACAACAACAAAAAAATTTCCATATACCTTGTGTTACTAGTTTTTCTATATATGAAGATACATAGCCAACTGTCAAAAGGCAAAATATTTATTGTGTTTTTAATTCATTTTTATGAGCTATTATAAAGACTATGATTATAGTGGGTATGTTACTGCTGAATTTTATAATTTCATATGCTGTTATTTTATAATTTCTGGCCTATTGTCTTCATAGGGGCATAGTTATAATAGATTTGCCTTTATTACAGCAAATAATGAATCACTTTAATGAGATTATACTATTTTTAAACTTGACATTTAGCTCAGTCTTGGTTTTTCAATTAATCACAATATGGTAATCTTTTTCAGCTAAGTTTCTTCAATTATCATTAGAATGAAATAATTTTACATGCTGCTGACGTCTGCTATGGAAAATTTCAAGCTGTGAGCTTCAGATAATTTCCCAGTTGCAGAAGGTTAGGAGTAGGGCTAATATTCCCCACTTACCTTCCAGTTGTCCTACCAAATGGTGGCCCAGTTCTATCTTCCAGCTGCTCTGTTCTGCTATTCTGTCCATAAATGAAGAAAGAAATTGAATGAAAAGGGAGAATACTGAGGGGAAAACAGGTTTTTCTAATTCTGAGAGAGACTGCAGTTTAGTGGCAAGCTAAACCAGTATGATTGACTAGCCTGGCTTCTTGAAGTGCCTTGATCAAGCATCTCTGCCACTTTACTAGGTCAGGTTCAGCATGTCTTGTTTGACTTTTTTTTCTTTTTTAAGCAATGTAACCCAGTAAAGTACGTCAGAGACAATGAAAAAATTAATGTATTTTATTCGTGACAGCACTCTGGTTGAACAAGCACCAGAACTGAGACATAGCAGGGTGCAGCACTGTATTGATGACATGGAGATGGAGGATTTGGAAGCACAGATTGAGGATAAAGTTGCACTGAGGACTGATGAAATGTAATGGCTCATTCTTGTGAGAATGGGTAAATTAGTCCTCACCTGGGCCCAGCTGCATGATCCCACCTTCTCCTCATACCAGCTCTAGGACTTCACTGGCTGTGTGGTAAATAGTTTCAAGTATTTAAATCACAGACAAACGATTCACTTTTCTTTCTTTGTTAGGCTACTTTTCTTCTCTTTCAACAACTTGAATTGACTCAATTCAGGGCATGATATGTGGGAGAGCCAGAATGGGAAAGAAGCAGAAAGAGCAGTGTTTGTAATCCGAAGGAGGAGGAAGGAAGAAGATCCCCCCCTTTTGGTCATGATGAATTCGTAGATTCAATTCAAGACCTAATGTCAAACCATCTCATGCTGTTATTTTTTGCAACAGCCCAACAGTTGTTTTCAGGAAAAAAAGCGCTGTTTATTATCTTTATTCAATTTGGCTCAGGTAATTTGCTACTTAGGAAGTAAAACCAGATGGTAATAAACCCCATCTTTTCATATGAATTAAGCTGCCAATTTGAGCTCCAGTGAATTCTCTAGAAAAAGAGAAAGATTAAAAGAGAAAGATTAACCTCAATTTAAAGACCTCAAATCACAGACAAATAATAAGTGCTTAAAATAGACAATTTACCTTCATCATTAAGATTGTGTGCCTTATTTGCATTTGGTCTTCAGCCCCTGGTAATATCCGAGGAGTCAGTTAGGTAGGCACGAGATTTGGGAAGTGATTAGTTTTCAAATAAGATGGGACACTTTCTGGTTTTTGAAAAGAGGAAGAGATTAGTTCTCTTCACTTGACCCAAATTATTTTCATAACTTACATTGATATGAATAATTATGAATCATTTATTAACAACTACAGTTACAGGAGTAATAAATAATATGGCCATTTCTAGGGAAATTTGCCAGAAGAGAAGTTGAATACCTCTTCAACTCCTATGGCTCTGAAAAGTTCGTCTTGGGCAAGTATCTGAGTCTTCAAGTGCATTCTTATAGGGAAGACAAAAAAACCATCAACCTTCAAAACTGAATATGTATAAAATTGCATGCCAGCATGGAACACTACATTAGTAAATAAATGAAACATAGATTTTTAGAATATGTCCTGCACATTTCCAAATATTTTTGATGCAATGTAATTTCTAAATGGAAAGTTTTGAATATTGTAAATTGTATCACTAGATGGCAGTAACAGCCAAGTGAAATGAAACAGCCATGTAAAGAATGTCGGGGTTTTGTTTTGAATTCAATTTCTTTATATCAACTCTGGATATAAATGCTTGGCATAGTCCTATGTCCAAACACAGGCCAGACATAAGTTATGATAATTTGTAGGTCTGTTAACAAGATATAAGATACTACAAAAGGCCATTCTCAATGCTTTCTAGAACTTAGGGAGTCCTAATAGAGTCTTCAAACTGTTTTATTTGGTTGGTGATTAAAAAACCACAACAATAAAAATACCCAGGTACCCAGTGGCCAAAGTGGCTGTTTCTGAAGTATTAACACTCAGAGCATAAAAGACAGAAAATTAACAAGTGAGTATAAATTGTAATAAGCGGGAGGCAGATGGAATTCCAGAATCTTACTGGGAGATATGCAAATCAAAACATCTAAAATACTGTCCATTTGTAGGACTTTGAAATTATTTTAGCGGTTCTCAGACAGCCAAGAAGACACTGAATCTAAACCAACCTCCTGATTTGTAACAGATTTTGAGTTGAATAGCTTACAGGCTGGAGAGTTTATGAAGCAAATGCTTCATTTCTAGTCTCCCACAGAACAGATCCTCTGTGTGCTCAGTCACACACAACATCTCAGGTTTTGTGTTATTCACAATGAACCAACACAGCGCCCTTTCTTCCCAGGTTCTTTGCACACATCTCTGTGTGAGAGATGAAATAATATCACTGTCCTTTTCATATGTACTTTAATAGCAGTGAAGATTAGGTAAGACTTAGCTTTGGCCTTTCTTGCTCGTGTCTGAATAGTGCATTCTTCCACAAGCAGCAGTTTGAAAGGAACCAACCAGCCTGGGTACAGGTGGTGAGATCAGCCCTTGAATTTCAGAGCACAGCTGGTTTGCTGCCTCCAGTGACTGCCCCAGGAGCAGGTAAGTAGGAGCTGTTAGAGCAGCCAAGCAGGACAGGCTGAGATTCAGTCCCAAGTAAACCTGGAGTCAACAAAAACAACTTCTGGGCTTTCCCCTGGGTTTTCTGTTAACAACATACAGAGCTGAGAGAGATTTTTTTTTTTTCCTTCTCCTCCACACTCCCTTGAAAAAAGTCAGATATGTATACACTAGTTAGTTCTGCAGGAAAGTGTCATACTGACATTAAAATAAATTTCAGATTGTTCTACTGTTTCTCTTCATTTGAATAAATGTGGCGGGAGGATGCAATTACTGTTTATAATTACATTCATCAGTTTAGTTGTTCTCATTCTGAGAATTTTGTAATCAAACCAGATAGGTCTTCTGTATTTAGCGTCCATATTTAAAGATCATTACGGACATTTAAGAACATATGCTTCCTGGCATGTAGAAGAATCAGTTTATTTAGACCATCTGAGTAGCTGTCTTATTCAAATATTGCAATCTTTATTACTCAAAAGACAGTTTAATTGAATTTTGCTCCAAAACATATTTTACATTAATGTTATAGTGTGCAAAGTTTTTTCTGCCTATTGTAGGATCTTTGGAACATTAGGCTAATGTTTTAAAAATACTCGTATTGTTAGATCCCTGCTTTATGTACATTCCCAGATCCGAGCTGAGCTGCTTGAGAAGAGCTGAACTCAGACGAGGAGCCTGCTTTCATAATGACCTTAACAAAACTGAAAATGCAGCACAATAAACTATTGTTGAGTGGACTTTTAATAGCAGGAAGGCATTTTGCCAAGTTGAGGTAAGAAGACTCCACACAGATATTTGTTCCCTCCCCCTACAAAACTCAGTGTGTAATTACCAGCACTGAATCTAGCAGCAGCAAGTAACATTTCAGTTTCAAACTGCAACTTGATCAGACTTTCAGTGTTGAAATTAAAGCTGTGAGAGCCCAGGAAGATCTGCCAGCTCAGCAAACTCCTGGTTTGTTTGCTTGAAACAGGGTTTTTGCTACTCCTTTTGCTGTCATTATGCTGAACTTAATTAAAACAATGAAAAAATAGAACAAATTTGGGTTATCTTGAGGTCCCTATAAATTAAAACAGCAAGAGATAAGAGAGAATAAGAAACAGGCAAGAGAGAGAGGATAATTTGCTTTTGGTATTTAAAAGGTATAAATAAAACCCTTTTTGCACAAGAAGCCGGGTGTCTGAGCCCCAGAACCTGAACTGCAATTATGATTTGTTTTGACATTGCAATTCACTTTGAAGAAAGGATAATTCTGTTTACATTTAAATATTACAATCTTAAAATAGTATAAACTTGCCATGCATCTGTCACCATAGGTCCTTAATTTATTTTGTTTTTTACCATGACCTTTGTGGTAAATTTTGAGATTTTTACTTAAAGATGAACAGACTGTTTTATGTCTATCCTAATTTGCGTTATACATTGCACTATCTGTTGCTTTCCTGTAACAAGGATATGAAGAGTTTAGTATTATTTATTCAATTGTTGAATTCTCCACTGGCATAGAACTCATACTGCAAACAACAATTAGTAAGATGAAGCCAGTTTGCATTACCTCTTATGTGGAAATTATTAGTCTAGATGTGTATTAGTTCCAGAGAAGCTGTTGAAGAGGTTATGTAATGGCATATTTTCGTGAATATTTTCACCGTCAGCTCTTCATGAGTGGTCCTAGCCCCTGACATTTTCCTCTGATTAATTTGTACCCACCCGAAATGAACAGTGTATGCACTCTCAGTGTATGTGGCCCAGAGAGGAAGAAGCATCTTTTGCAATAACTTTTGTTATCTTTATGCTAGAGGCTACTTATATACTCTATTAATTAGAAAAACTGAAAGGTATTATTTTTCTCTAAGCACCGACTCTTTAAACTAAAGTAATGGGCATAACCAGTATCTAGCATATAGTCAAAATAAATGCTGAGACTTTACTCTTTACATTCATTGATTACAGAGGGGGTTTTTTTGCATTACTCAAAGACCAAAAATCTCAAAGGAATGAGCTTCAGCGTTCAAAAGACATGGGCTGTTTATTGGCTGCAAGCTGAATTTTAGAGTGGAAAACTCGCTATTTCCTCCAGAGGAGTTTTCTGGATACAGTCTTATAAAAGACAAACTGAAAATACAAATAAAGATGAATGGCCATTCAAAATGTAAGTTCCATTTGCAGTAAAATTAGACTGTATAGTCTTTCTGGTTTGGTCCTGTCACAGGACATGCATTTTGTGACAAATTGTGGGGAAGTAGCAGAGAGTCTAAAATGTTCCCATCCATTGTCACTCAGCTGCAATAATTTACAGGCACACGTACAAACATAACCAAGATATTAATTGTTGTAATCTTCACATTTAAATTCCTTTTTTTCTCCTCAGTCATTTCTGATATGTGTTCAACCAATCAATTCTTGCTTATATTTTGATCCAAACCGGAGAAGTCAGCCTAGAAGACTGATCTCCCCACTTCCACATGAATCCAGCTGTTGCTGGCAAGTGTTGACACAGCACAAGGCAGAGCCACGTGCTTGCTCAGATCTCAGAAGCAGAAGAGCTTTAGAAGATCAGAGCTCTTAGTCTGGCTGCTTTGCTGACAGAGCTGGGTGAGTTGCTCGAGGCAGAACAATGCAGTAATTCATCACTATCGCATTTGGCACCTGATTTAGCATGGATATACCAGGACAATCTTGCATATTCTTCCATGTAAGACAACTCTCCTGATGTGGAAACAACTGACGTTTTGCAGGTTATTGTGCCATGAATGAGTGAAATCCTGGCAACAAAGAAATCAATACCAAAATCCTGGAGGTGACTTCTGTCAGGGTGTTGCCGCTAGATGCCAGTTTCATTTTGTTAGTGAGAAAGAACAAAGTGATGTTGAGTGGATGCCTTTTGAACTAGAGATAGGGTCAAAGGCAGGGGAGCACAAAGGAAATGAGTGCTTGGGTGTTACAGTCCTGGAAACTTCTGTGTTTCTGCATTGAAACTTCTGAGTTTAGGCACCCAAATTAGGTGCTTCATACAATAACTCCTGTTAGTGTGGACACTGAAAATTAATTTTATGTCTGTTTAGCTTTTTCCTGGCCTGATGTTTACACACACCAGCTATTTGTTATCTGTTCTGTTTCTTTACACTGTCTTCTAGACTCTGTAAAATGTTCTTTCCCTTTGTGGAAAGACCTTCACTTTTTTCTGAGGCTGAAATGTTTTTAAATCAATCTAGCTGAAGGTCAGCCTCTTAGCTCTGGTTCAGCCTCCTACAGGCTCTTCCTTCCAGCTTTTAAGTTTGCTGTCAAGTCCTTTATCACCCTGTTACCTTGGAATCTGCCTGCTGGGGATTGTACTGTTCTTGCACAAATTTGCATGACAACTCTTTTTCCCAGGGACTTTATAATTTCTTTTGGTACTTTAAGGCCAAAAATATTGAGAAGCCCTGTGCCAATTTAGTCTTCCCAGGAGAAAGCTTCATTATTCCCTACAAATGCTGGTGACTGGCTGTTCCTGCAACTCAAATCTCTTTTTGCTGTTATCTTCATTTGTTGTTGGTGTAGCTAATTTTCCTGGCCCAGATTGCAGAAAGAAACCATTACACACTTGATGCCAAGATTTTGCATTGTCTGTCACCTCACTGAGGAAATGAGGATGAGCAGAACATAAGTCATGGGGAAAATAAAGTAAGCTGAAACTTGCAAGTGGTAGAGGGTATGAGTTTGGCCTGAGCTGAGCATGAGCAAGGGGGAAGAAATATATTTCCCTATGCATTTGTTTAATTACTTATGTTTCCTTTTTCCCTATGCTTGAATCAGTCATTGTAAGTTTGTGTTAACTGGCAATAAGTTAAATTAAGTTCAAACAAATTCCCTGATAGTTAAGACTGGTTTGCCTGTGACAATATTTAATTTCTTCAGATCTCGAGTCAAATTCCACAAGGAAATGTGGGCTCATGAGTTGTGCTATGCTTTGGTTTTGCTGCCTTGTTTGCCTAGGACATCCCAGTAGTACAGAGCTGGAGAGAGCTGGGAACAGCTGTTTCTGGACACTCATCTGTGACTAACTCCTGTGTAGGTTACATCCTTGAGCTAACCCAAACCTCTGTTCTCTTGCCAGGTTACAGAAGTAAGAGTTTCAAATAACTTTGTGTGTACTTAGTTGTACTCTAGGAATTGTCTCAGATGACCTTCCATTCTGTAAGTGCATTATAAAATTCTAATCACCAGAAAATAATTTTCTGCCTTGAATCCTAATTCTCCACTGGTTTGCACCTCAGGTATTAATTTGCACATATGCAGAGTGAAACGAGGTGCTAAATGAAACCAGGCCAGTTTGGTACCAAACTGTATGCCTTCTGAACAGTTGTAAATTATTGTGATGAAATTTAAAGGAGTAGGGAATTGAACCCTTTGTGGCAAAATAAAGTGATTTTGTCTGATTGCTTTCGCATGATGTGGAAATTATGAAACATCTTTTTACCTGTCTTTAATAAAACATCTATGTGTATCATCAAATGAGAGCAGACAATTATTTAGGACCTGAAATTGTTGTCTTAAGATATTAACAATCAGCACAGTATTAGTTCTTCAAAGAAAATATTTGTATTTAAATAATGACAGTTCAGTACGAGCACCAAGGTTTTTGTGAAAATAGCTGTTTTTTTCTGAGATAATGACCATTGATTACTAAATGGGAGCAGTATTCTGTGGCTTCCAAAATTAATATTGATTGTGTTCTGATGAGTAAATTGCACTAAATGCTAAATTTTATATGTACTGTTATTAATATAGTGTTTAATATTGCTTTAGAAATAAATAGTGAAAAAAGCATTCACAGAATCATGGAAATATTGGTTGGAAAAGATCTTTGAGGGCCAGCTAGTTCCAGCCTCCTGCTACCAGACTATTACCAACACTAAATAGTCAGCTATGGCTTCTTAATGCAAAAAGAAGGCATATAGGAGGCAAGAATAGGTGCCAAAGATGCTACAAAAGCATTGCTTAGGGATGAGATCTCTAAAGCCAGGCTTAGCTGGAGCTAACACCAGGCAAGGACATAATGAGAAGCCATAACTGAGTCTACCGCTCACTACAGCAGTAACAAAAGGAACTGTAGGTCTGCCGATGAAAGGGTCCAGTCCTATATTATGTTATTTCCGAAGCTTTCATTTGCCTGCAGTTGACTAAGCAACAGCATAAGCATTCTTTATGGCTAGATTCACAATGCAGGGTTGCATTAGTGAATCAAAGAGAACTACATAATTTTATCTAATTGTTTTACAATCTGCTTCTAATTTGCAGTATTGTGTTCTGTCTATGACAGTAGGACTGAAAGTGGATTCATAAAGTTTTCCTTTTTCCTAGTCCTTTTTGCAACTAATTATACTTCAGATTATAATAGCACTCTACATCAGAGAGAAAAAAATTTTTTGTCAATTATAAATGCCACATGTTTTCTATTGGTTCTAGGCTCATGAAACTTCATCTGGTTACAGCCATCTTGGGAGTATGTGCATTTCCATCAGGTAAGGATCTGACCCTCAAGAAAACAAAGCTAAAACAAGCCTCAAGTTGCTAAGTGATAATGCATTAACAGATTTTTATTTAGACTTTCAGATATTTTATCATTAAAACAATAAAATCAAAGCAAAGTAGCTCTACAAAGTACTCAGCATTCAATACGAATCTCTTATCTACTATTATAGATCCTTCCTCTTCCTTAAAAAGGAAGCTATGCAAACATCCTGTTTAGTACTCAGACCACATTCTCTTTCTCAGTGTTTTTTGTGCCAAAAGAAGGTGAAGAGGCAAATTCTCTTGGAGTTTGGAAAGAAAGCCTTTATCTTTGGCTTTATGCGTGCTGCATTACAATTCCTTTGTTCCTTTGCTCCTGTACTTGGAAAAACTTGAATTTTTCAGTGATGGAAACATATTAGTGAATATGTTGAATTATTGTTAAAACAGAAGCCCGGTAGATATTTCTTAAATAGTTACAGTTTTTTACTGTGACGTTGTTTCCATCTTTAGAGCTCAAGCCTGTGGGAAATGACTTTCAGCAGTTTTTGTGTGCACATTTGCTCTCTCTCTGTCCTTGTGCTTGCTCGTGCACTCTCTCTCTCTGACACACACATTATTACCCTTAATTTAGAGAAAAAAGCCTGAAAGCTTTGAAAAATAAATTATGGAACTGGAACGTGCATCGGACAGGTTTCTTAATTGATGATCAGGGTGCCGGAGCACCTCTCCTATGATGGCTGAGATAATTGGGGCTGTTCACCCTGGAGAGCACCAGCGCACCCTCCACTGCCTAAAGGGAGTCTACAAGAAAGCTGGAGAGGGACTTTTGACAAGAGGGTGTAGTGATAGGACAAGGAGGAGTAGCTTCAAACTGAAAGAGAGTAGGTTTAGATTCGATATTAGGAAGAAATTCTTTATTGTGAGGTTGGTGAGATGATGTTAGAGGTTTTCCAGAGAAGCTGTGGATGCCCCATCCCTGGGAGAGTTCAAGGCCAGACTGGATGGGGCTCTGAGCAACCTGGTTCAGTGGAAAGTGTCCCTGCCCATGGCAGGGGGGCTGGACCTAGACGATCTGTAGGTTACTTCCAACCCAAACCAGTCTGTGATTGACTCTGTCCTTCATTAATAGATAAGATGTCCTGTCTATCTTTTGGGTTTTATGATGTGACTATTGAATGTTTATGGATATTTATCAAATGCTGTTTGGAATAATGTGTATTAAGTGCTCTAGATGAGTGCCCCATGTTTCCATTCTCTGACAGTGTTCTACAGACAATGACAATGATCTTAGTTGGTTAACACTTAATTCTGTATTCTTTATTTCAGTTTGTTACTGAAATACAAGCATAATTTCTTATCTGTGCATCATGGCAATCACAGTTCACTTCTAATTTGTCCTAAAAATGGAAGGTCAAAATTATTTGGAACAAGGAAAATCAAAGATGTAATGAACAAATGTCCTTTTGATCTTGCAGGGACGAAAGAAGATTAACTGGTAGAGCTACTAAAGGTGGATATCACAAGGAAATACCACTAGAAAAAGCCATCTGAACTACTTCTTCTAAATATGTGGCCCATTATTCGTAAGACTAAGCTGCTAGTAATAGTTTGAAGCCTTCAAATGGATAATGGCCCAAACTTAATAGATGCTTGAACTTTCAGGGTGCTACTAAAGGAAATACTTTAAAAATTCAAAGTTAAAGTATTAAAAATTATAGGACCACAAGTGTATTCCTGTCAAAACTCATGCATTTTGCTGTGACTTTCAGTGAAAACAGAATCAAGCACTTTTGTTTCTTCTGGTGATTACTAAGTTGCTGCTACTGTAACACTGGTTAAATTAATCCTGATAATGCTTATATTGTTCTAAAACTACTTTCAGTATGAATAAATGATTGGAGGAAAAAAATACACAGGTATTTAGAAGGCAAATACTTTTGAAAAAATATATTATACCCAGTACCACAAAATCATGAATTCAGTGCAGCAGGTTTTCTGTCTGTCACCTAAAAGAAGTTTGTTAGTTCCAGAGTCTGCCATGACTAAGAGCTGTCATTCCTTATCAAGTCCAGCTCTGAAACCCCAAAGCTCAGAAAAGACAAGGTGACTGTCTTGTTAGAAAAGTCCCCGAGGGCATTTGGGTGAATATCAGACTCTGAAGGGCAGCTTAGTTCTTCTCGATGAGTAGCTTGTTTCAGGCCTGCTTTTCTAGGGGTTAGCACGGATCTGCTTACTGTGGGCTTGGTAGCGGATAAAAACATCCTTCCAAGAGTCAATCAGAGATTTTAAATAAAAGCATGACAACATAACTTAGAGGAACTCTTGGCAGAACTTGGCAGCTTGGTGTCATTTGAGTATTTGAATGAAGATGTCAGTTGAGGTGCAAGCAGAGCAGAAACTGCTGCCAAGACAAGGTTTGGACAAATCTCCTGTAGGTATATTCTGCAAGACATCTTCAGAGTGGGTAATCTTTTCAAGTGGATTTCGACTTGGTGAAAACGAAAGAACAAAAGGAATGCAGAAGACTTTTAGCCCACAATAAATTCATATAGGACATTGGGAGAGCAAGAGAAGCAACGGAAACAGACACCTTAAAAATTGGTATCTGTTCAGGGCAATAGTAGGGGGTTTGAGATTTGTTTTGTTTTGTTTCGTGGTGGTTGCTGGGGGTTTTTTTTGTGTGTGTGTTTTGTTTTTACTACCTCCTTAAGGAGACAGGGCTTACTTGGCAATGCTGTCTCTCTTTGCTTCTCTCCATCTGGTCATTGCACCCTTAATAACTTTTGGAACTACAGCTTTTTTCAAGCAAATTTGAAATATAATTCAATTCCTATGAGATCTGTGGCACTTACATGCAGGAGATTTCTTAAAAATAATGTTGCACTAAATGACAAGCAGGCAGAATACACCTGGATCTTTGGAATAAGGGTGAGGTTCTTGAGGTGAGTAAAGCTGGGTGGGAGGAGTGAAGGACACAAATTCATAGGAAGGTTTCATTATTTCTGCTGTTTACAAATTAATTTCTTTTCCTTTGGAGACTTTCTTAAATTCTGCGCAGCATCTAGGAAGGAAACATGTAAACTTGTAAGATCACATCCTTTATGCTGTAAAGAGATTGTCTTTTAAATGCTTGGAAATATTTGATTTTCTGCAAATTCAGTTTTGGATTAAAATCCTTACTGCCATGTTTGCAGATGAACATTTCTTGAAATAAAATGGTGAGAAATACAAACTGTAGTGAACCATATTATTATTAAAGTTAAAATATGCTTGAAATTTTTGTCCATTAACTAGTTCTAAATTGATTATCATGTTTTTATAGCCTTAATACAAGTTTATAGAAGTCAGAGCTTTTTTTGTCTAACATACAGAATCACAGAGCAGCCTATGCAAGAAAGAACCTTGAAAGATTATCTGGTCCAGCCTTTCATAGGAAAGGGAGCATAGATGAGATTATTTCCTACCTGTCCCACCACATCTTGAAAACCTCCAGCGATGGAGACTCTCCCATGTCTCTGGAGAGGTGGATCAGTGACTGATGGTTCTCACTGGCTTAAAATGTGAGATTAGTTTCAATTATTAATCATGTGTTTTACATACCAAGAAGATCTTCAAGGATTAATTTCCTCCCTCTAGTTAAAGAATGATTGGCTAAGTCTAATTATTCCAGTTATTATAAAGTTTAATAAATCTGTTAAATCCACAGAAGTCTGCATTTATGATTCCCTGAATTCAAAAGTATTATATGAAAAGTAGTTTATTTAATGAGTTGGAAGGTTTATTATTTCTTTAGAAAGGCTTGAGGAAAGCACGGAGGATTAGAAATAAAGACACATAAAATTAGAATTTAAAACAGAGGCAGTTGTTAGTAATACAATTTTGTTTACGCAGTAGGAATAGCTATTAAACAGATGTCATAATGACTGTTTCCAGCAAGTGTAGAGTAACTAGCTCGAGTAGCCACTTGATGTCATCCTGGTGCAACAAAATTTGTCTAAAAATCATTGAAAAACTTTTGATTCAGAGAGAATGATTGTTTTGGTGACCAGTTCTCTGTTGGGGTAGCAGGTGCTGGTGTCAGGAAAGAGTTAAACAGAAAGCAGCAGCAGCAGCACCTCCCTGGACAGGGTGTACCTGAGACAGAACCGGACTAACGCAGTTCTGCGTCAGCACAGAGCGGCACAGCACCTTAACTAGCCCATGAAGGAACAGTACACACTTCGTGCTCCACCAGCTGTGGCTTTGGAGAGAACAATAGAAGGTGTCAAGAGGACTGATTAGTGGTGGAACTGCAATGGAGCCTGTGCGTTGTAACAAAAAAAAAGCTCTTAGGAGTAGAGATATACCTACTGATGCTTCTGAATGAAACCTTAGATTCGTTTGCATCTCTGCTGGTGGGTCTCATCCCTTCATGTGTCACAGTTCTCTGCTAGCCTTAGCTTTTCTTTTCTTAAAAATGTATTTATTTTTATTTTGCCTGTGGTCATGCAGAATCTGTTTAAGAAGCTTTATGACAAAATGCTTAGTATCTTCTTTTTTCTTTGGCTTTAGATAGCTGTAAATTTTTCAAGAAAATGTGACTTCAGTTGTCCCTCATGTTCATAGGTTGTTATCAACAGTTAGGTTAATTTGGCCCAAATACTCTATCAATGTTATGTACACTAAAATGTGTAGGAAATCTTTCAAGACTGTGAGTGATGGTTTTACTTCCAAGATCATTTAGCGGGGTTATGCCACCTCTGTCCTCTTTTTCTGAACATCAATAAACTTTACAAAGGCAGTTATATTTTTGTTCAGGAAAAGTTGTTCTTTAATGCTTTGTTCTTGGCATCCAATTTGATTTAAAGGAGCAAACTGTCTCACTTGATCATTGTGCATTTTTTTGGTGAGGAGGGGAGAGGGCAGAAGAGATAAACTTCAGATAAACTTCATAGGATCCAGAACAAAATTTTGTATGGACTTCGTCAGAATTAATTTTCTCTGATACTTTTACCAGAATAAAATATTCCCGATTTCTCAGTGTCGTTCTCCTACCACTATTTCTTCTTCCACCTAGGCAGGTACCCCAGATCAACTAATTGTCTACTATTTTTAAAATTTCCTATGACTTGTTCTTTCTTCTTAGCTCTTCGTGTTCTTTCCACTTTCTCTCAGTTCTGTGACTGCTTGGCCTGCATTTTCTATCATACAAGTCACAGTATTTTCTGACACTACTCCCCTGGAATTGTAAAATATTTTGCTTTGACAGACTGCCTCTTTGTTCTTGTGACTATATGATATTTACAAAAGTTTACAAGTTTGTGCTGTAATTTGAAACTTTCGCATATTCTACAGCCTATTGTGTGATCTAGAAGATTATTTACAGTCTACAATCTGACACAAGAACATCTTGTTTTTCAAGTCGGAAGAACGAACAAGTGTGTGCACAAGCTCACTGGGAATCTGGGAAACCCTGTGTAAGAAACTGTTACTCCAGTTTCTGGACATGTTGTGATCCCAGGGCCTTCTCTGGCAGCTGCCTCAGGAAGATAAAGCTGAGACTGAAAGCATCTAGGTAGGTGCAAAAAAGGTGATTAAGGGTGCAGTAGAACTTCTATAGGAACAAAGAGTGATTGAAAAGAGCAAGGATAATTCAGTCTGAATAAGGTGAATAATAGGGATTTGATTGAAGTGAGAAGATTAGTAAGAAATGACTACTGTCTCCCTTTTAGCCCTATCTCAATGTATGAAGTAAAGAGATAAAGTGAAATTAAAGGCCAAAGGAATTTTTTTTTCCTGGAGTATAACCATTCACTGGCATTTGCTGTTTCAGGAGGTCACTGGGGCAAGTCAGGAGCTGATCTTAGCAGCTTTTAAGGGTTCATTAACAGCAATTAGTAAAATTTCTTTCCTTTGAGTAGTTTGCAGGATGGATAAAATGGATACAGGTTTAAAAGCAAGGACCTTGAGCACAATGGCAAACAAAAAATGGGCAGTATGTGAATTAAAGAGAATACATTCTACTTGAACTCCCACAATCGTTTATGGCCACAACAACGTTTTTGGTTGCCAGAGTGAGACAATACGGTTGTTTTCATCCAGGTTTATGTATAAACACTCTTCATTTGCTCTTCTCATTGATAACAATTTGGGTAAGATTCATCTGCTTGGACTTAAACACTTTCAGTGCATATATTTGCAAATGTTAACTCTTATGTGCATCTCAGTGAATGGCAACAGATACCTTTAGGGCATAATTTGTATTCTTTTGCATAGATGTCTAAAATAGGTCAGATGAACTGTGTCCTAGAAGTGAATATGTTTTCCCCTGCTGCATATTACTTCTAATTGAAAAAAAATCAGACAATGCTTTTATGCAGGTAGCTACAATGTAAACGTGAAAATTCAGGTGGAATTAATGTTATATTGATCTTTGCTCACAGTTTCTCACAATTGTATTTCATAGTTGCAGTCTTGCAAAATATTAAGAGAGGTAATCTACAGCCTCTTCTGCTTCTACTTGATGTCTCCATTCCATAAACTCTTTTATATTCCCTCCTGAGAAGGTGCTGTTACAAAATCATATGCTTTTTATTATCCTTGCTGATGGGTTTTATCAGATATGTATGGAATGATTCCTCTGTTTATATTATCAAGTTTTAAAATGGGACTATTTTTGGCCTGCTGAAATTGTTATGCACAAGACTTGGCTTTTTTGTGTTTTTCAGAATTAGGCAACAGTATGTTTAAAAGATGTAAAGTCTCTGTGACTTTCCAGTTTCTGCTAATCCACATGGAGATCTTATCTAATGATAGTCTGCATGCCCTAAATGAATTCTATAAAATATCTCTGCTCCCTCAGACAGTGCTTGATATCTTAAGACTTTCATTCATCAAGTACAAAAGTTTAAAAAGTTGGCATATGTAAACTTAGTTAACTTCAGCATTTAGATGACTTTAAATCGTCAAAATTTATATCTCCTGGATGAATAGAAATTTGAAATTAGATAAGATTTCTTAGTCATAAAAGAGAATGAAAGCAGAGAATGACAAATTGATGTATGAGAAGCAATATATGAGATGTGGTTGATAAATTATCTTCTGATATGTTAATGAATTCCAGATAGAGAAGCTCACAATATGATGATTTATTGAGATTTTAATAAAGTAAATTAAAAATTGAAAGGTGATCTGAATGAAAGAATCTCCAGGAATCTTTGAAAAAATAATTAGGAATTTGAACTTTTAAAAAGACTTTTTATAGACATAGACCTTTATACTCACATATACACATATTTGCATTTTAAATAGATACATCTGAAAAATCTACTGATGCTACACTTCTTACACTTACATGGAAATAACAAATTCTAATACTTATTTAGAAATATGCTCTGCACACTTGCATACACTAAAAAAATTCATATTTAGGGTCAGATTCTTTTTGACCACGCAGAAAATCCTGCAGGCCTGTTTTACATTGATGAGTAAATACACAGATGCAAAAAATATTTGAACAAATAACATATTTGTGATTAAGACTTAGTTTTAGTAAAAACAAAACAGTTAGGTAGCGTTTCTTCAATGAAAACCAATTCTGTGGTGCTCTTTTTTCTGTTTTGCTTTCACATGGGAAAGATAAGCAACTATGTAGAAAAAAAACCCAAACTATTGCTGTGGCAGGAAAAAGTAACTGTAGCTGTCAGTCCAGCCTGCTAGTCATTCTAATTAACTGGGTGAAACTTATACAGCCAAGATGTATCTTTAAAATCCAAGAATAGCCACCACGGCTTTATTTTTTCTGAAAAATGTTCTCAATGTCTCAGCATCTGATTCAACATGTTTGGTTGTTAATGTTCATGTTATAATTTTCTATCATTAAAAGCATATTTGACAAAATAAATTTATTTGTGAGATAATTCCTATAATACAGAATATTTCCAAACCCATCAGTATTCTAATTACATTACAGTGAGTATTTAAACACTGATTAATCTTGAGAGGTAGAAATCATCTGCTATATCTACAAACAACAATACAAAGAATGTGATTGAACACATTCAAATAATATATTTACATAAAATACATGGGAAACTGTCCCCCACTAAATTTAATCTAGCAAATGTTCTCATTATACGATATGTAATTTTTTTCTTTACTGTTTAACTCATTATTTCTTTTCTCCTTTAAAATTAAGATCTATTTAACATAGTTTGATTCAACCCCCAGCATCAAAGTAAATCTGCATAATTTTAACCTCTTCAGCATGAAATCTAGGCAGCTTTTTATATTCCCCATGTATGACAGGAATGCTTTAAATGTTGACTTTTGCTGTGGAGTTTGAAATTTCTCTCGGTACGGAAGTTTTGTTGAATGTCTGCTTTTGGAGTAAATAAATGTGTGACTTTTTCTCTCTCCTTTCTCAGACATTCCCAGTAGTGTGATATTCCAGCCCCTGCTCCCCAGTATTGAAAGATATGGATCCCTTTCATTTGAGAAATTTGGAAGAGACTTTATTTTCCCTTCTGCTTTTCTTTGTTGTGTGACAGCAGAAGATCAGATTGACAAACCACCACTGATATACCACTGCAGAGAAGAAGCTCCCTGCCCCTGGGGAGGTTTTGCCCACAGTGTGGCACGGTGTGGCTGTTCTGCCTGCACAGTCCAGGGAGCTGCCTAGGGAACGACAGTCCTGGTGTCTGTAGCATTTGGTGCAGAATTCCGTGCATAAAGGGTGCTGATGGTCATTCACATCAATAGAGGCATTGCCTGCAAAAGGAGAGTGGCTTTTAAATCTTTTCTTTAAAATTCTGTAGCATCATGTAAAGAAATTGTTCCAGCAGTACTTGCCTTTGCTTTTTGCAACATTTTCCCCAGTTAAACATGCATCCCATTTAAGTACTGAGGAAGGAAGTCACAGTAAATTAACAGCTGGCTGGTAAGCCTGGAGCTTTACAGAGAAAACTGCTCCTTCCTCTTTACAAAAAGCTTGGAGAAAAAGATGTAGTTTCTCTTCAGTTATTTGGTTGCAGTGATTGAGGTGAGGATAAACTGAAATAGGTGAGAATTGGATGGAGGAGAGATTAGGATCTACAAGCAAACACTGCTGGCTTCCAAAGACTGGAAGGAAATCTCACACTGTAATGTTTTACAAAGTGTCAGAGCACAGGTATTTAGTTGAGGATAAACTAAAGAATTATCATGAATTGTTGCTTCCCAGCTCTTTAAAATAATTGATCTCTCATTTGTTGGTGGGCTTATAAATGCAAACTCAATGTCATTTCCATCCGTAACAAAACTGCTAACTTCTACGTATTATTCATCAAGAAAACACACCCATGATGGATATTAAATCAAACATTTATTAAATTATGCAATTTATATTTCATTCCTGTATGCAGAATGCCTGACAGTATTGGAGCAATAATACAGCCCTAATCTGGTTTAACTCCTTTATTGCATAAACATATAACAAAGCTTCATGGCCGAGTAATAGCAAAATCCACATGAAATGTGCATAATCTAAAGAGCTCTATAGGGCAGAGTTTGAAAATTTAGAGTTTCTGCTTAAATGTGTTGAACATATCTTTTTAATGTAAGAAATATGTATCACTGATTGTTGTCAACAAAAGAGTGTATTTCCTAGATAATAAAAAAATTTCTGTTCAGAGAGTTTGAGTTAAGTGTTGTAAATTCCTACCACGACCCAAATTCAGATTAAATTAGCAGAAGAATCTGGCTTTGAATTAGCCATATAGCATAAAATAAAGTGAGGATCTGATGAGTAGATGAAGGTCCCTGTGATTTATAGCCGTTTACCTGACCACCTTTTCTATTCTCTCTCTCTCTGATACTGCAGATCCAGATAATTCTCCAGCTGATAAACTAGAAATAGGAAGTGTGTGATCAATCTCTCTCCCACTTTGCCAGCTTCCACGTTTGAAGTCCAAGTGTCAAGGTAATTGCTCTTTTTTACAGCTATTGGAAATTTGGGAATATATTAGTGTAAGTATCTTGCCTTACTCTCTTTTAATTAAAGCATGCATTTATGTTTTCTGATTGTAGAGAGAAAAGCATGGAAATATGACACTAGAACACCCTGAAGGCTTAAACAATAGAGGGCTGTATCAAACTGACGAGCATAAAGAAACCTATGATTTTTCTTTCAGTCTTGCATTTCTTTGGGACTGGTTTATTTTCCTGAGCTACCTGGGATGGTAAGTGGTGCCAGAATACTTGTGAACCTAGTTATTTTCTTGCCTGTTTCTGCATTGCGTCTCACAGGGGCTTGATTTGGTTCCTGTACTTATTTGAAATCGCAATCTGACTTATTGAGAGTTTGAGAGGAAGATGGCCTGAGTTACCATTAGCATAATTTATACCCAGTTGCAGCTTAACAAGGCTTGCAATTGCTTTCCTTTTATAGGCCTGAAGTATGTGATCAAAAGGCAAGATTAGCCAAGCCAAACCCCTGCAGATTTAACTTGATGGTGGGTTTGGGCAGGAGCTCAGAAGGAGGTGCTGCTCCCCGGGATGGTGGTGAGGTCCAGCAGGTTGTGCAGGCTCCGTGCAGTTGCTGACCAGAGGCTGCAGCACAAGGACCTGGAGCCAACTGGTAACTTCACTGCGATGAAAATGAGACCATGCTGTGTTAGAATTCCCTGATGGGAATCACCATGCATAGCTCTGTGAAATGGCAGACAGATTAATGAGATACATGTGGCACGTTGGGCATCCCGCATAAATGATCTGTTGCCTGCAGCTGGTTGTCTGTGTAATTTTGAATTGTTGTTGCAAGGAGAGATCAGCAGAAGGGAGTGTGACTCCTCACAATGTTTTGGTGTCTGTCTTGGCTACCTGGTAGCCCAAGGTTTAAGATTCTTCGTGTGAATATTTAAAGTCCCAAGAGGATTGCATCCCAAGTGCATTTTTGAGCTTCTGATGCCCTGTATTCTATTTCAATCGTGATGGCTAGGAGGGAGAGATCTGGGGCCTGAGGGCTTTCTGAAATGAGCCAGCTGAGAGTATACAGTATCTTTTCCTAGGGAGTACTGGCTGTGTGGAATTTTTCCCTCCAGAGCTCAAATGCGTGAAAAATTTAGTATATTTAAAAATATGTTTTCCACCTAAGCTTTGCATGACAATACTATCAGTTGTAATTATTTACCTGTTAGAAGTTATGATTTAAAGTGGCAGATTAAGGAAGAAAGACTGTGGGAATATCCTAGTCTTACTAGAGCCATCACTCTTTCCCTTGGACATTGGTCATGAAATATTATTAATTTGATCTTTTCAGCTTACTTTCCAGTACTTTTGAGAATCTCTAAGAGACTTTTATGCTTGCTTATTTTAAATCATAAGATATTAAGTACTTAAGACAAACAAGATTTTTATGCTCTTCACTTGTAAAATGCACAAAGATCAGCTACTAAACATGCTGAGACTCTTTTGCTAGAGGTATCTTTATTCCTTCATCTGTATTTTATCTGCCTGTCATAACTACAAGAGGAGTAAATCCAAATTCATCCCCGGATGTGGGGCAAGAAAGCAAAGAACACTTAGCAATAAGAGAACAAAGACCTCTTGGTTAAGAGCAACAAGGACTATTCAGTCCAGGCAGGAGAGATGTAACAAAGTTTCTAAAATGTAACAGATAGCAGAACCACAGTAGTTTGCAGGAAAAATTGTTATAAAAGCATTTGTTTTAAGGAAAAAAAAGTTGATGTGAATATTAGGAACGCAATCACTTATATTATCAGTTAGCAGACGCATGGACAGTTATACTATTGGCTATCCGGGTACGTGTAATTCTAATCTGATAGTGAAAATATTATAAAAGCTATGTACACTTTTAATAAATGTTTTCTAGTTATACCTCGACTGGGGGCCATGCATCATCCATAGGCTGCAAATGGCTCCCTGAGCAGGGACATACAATCTCCTAGGTGATGCTGGACCTGTGGTGTATCTCCACTGTACCAATGGTGGGCTTCAAGGATCGCTGAGGACTCCTTTCATCGCTGGCTGAGGAACAGGTTAGCCCTGTGAGCGGCCGGGAAAATTTCCCCATAAAAACGGGCAATAATATTAGTAAACTAGAAACTCTCCATAAAGACTGTTTATTGCGTATTACAAAGGAACAAGGCTATAAAATACAAGAAAGAAAGCTTATACAACTCCTTATTTGGGTGAAAACTTATTGTCCTTGGTATCCCCCTGATGGCTCCTATGACCTCGATCACTGGAAGCAAGTGGGGGAGTCTCTAAAGACTCAACAATTAGACAATCACGAGGTTAATCACAATGAATTTATTACATGGGGAATTGTTTATTCTGCCCTGCAAGCTTCTCGCGATTCAGAAGAAACATTTCATCCAGCCGTAAATTCATCTGCAGACTCTTCCCCTGCACTCACAGCACCACTTGCACGTGATTTGGACTGCACTTGCAACTGATTTGGTTGTTTTGCAAGTGGAGGAGGGAATTAATGGGGAGGAACTGGAGGGCGATCTCGTAAATCTAAGAGCTATTGATCTAAGAGAGGAATGTGATTTATATCCTGCTATAAAGCCACAGCCGCTGAAAACTGTGGCTGCACCACCATCTACTGATGCAAAGGTGCTAAAACAGCAGTCACGTCCCCCACCCTATGAGCCCTTAAGACACATGACTGATAATGAACTTTTGCTGTCCCTGAGCCAAAACACTTTTTAGATGCCTGCCAAAGACAAGCATTAGATCTCGGGGATGTTGAATTTCTCCGTGCTATGCCCATGGTCTATCAAGGCAATCAGCCTCATCATGAGCAAATTTCTTATGAAATGGTTAAGGTATTAAGAAAGTCTATCAAAGAAAATGGTCTGCAATCTTCCTATACGATGGGAGTTGTAGACGCTATAGCAAAAAACTATGTTATGTTACCTGCTGACTGGAAAGCTTTATTCAAATCATGACAGTAAGACAATATTTGATGCGGTGGGCAGAGTATGAAGAGTTATGTGAGAATCAAGCATGGGCTAACATGAACACTGGTAATGCTGGAATAACAAAGGATCATTTGGCAGGGACTGGAACTCAGGCAACCATAAGAGATCAGTTAAGAATGCCCCCAGACATGTATAACCAAGTGAGGGCGTTGGCTATAAGAGCTCTGAAAAAAGTGCCGGACATTAACAAAACTGAACCTGGCTTCTTCACAATAAGGCAAGGACCCCAAGAACCCTACATTACTTTTATCGATCGCTTGCAAACAGCTGTGAACAGGCAAATTGATTTGCCAGCTGCAGCAGAAGTATTATTGAAATCCTTAGCCTATGAAAATGCTAATATTGACTGTCGTAAAGCACTTGATCAAATCAAAAACAATCCTGGTATTTCCTTAACTGACTTTATCAAAACTTGTGCACATGTTGGTACAGAACAATACAAAGCAGGTTTACTAGCAACTGCCTTAGCTCAACAGCTAAAAGTGGCTCGGGCAGCAATTAAATGCTTTGACTGTGGAGAGGAAGGTCATGCAGTATTCAAAGACAAAGCAAGGAAATAAAAAACCTAGTAAACTGTGCCCCAGGTGCCAGAAAGGTTACCATTGGAGTAATGAATGCCGTTCTAAGTACGACAAAGATGGCAAACCTCTGCCACAATGGGGAAACTCGAAGAGGGGCGCAGGATCCTGTGCCCCGCAACAAAACAGGATCCAGCCACAGCAAACCTACACAGCTCAAGTTACATCAGGAGAACCCCAGGCAGTGCTGGCTTGGACTTGGCAGTTTCCACTGCAACCACAATAAATGACACATCGGTTCACCTTATACCTACAGGCTTAAATGGACCCCTTCCTTTTAAATGCCATGCATAGCTACTAGGGAAATCATCATCATCTAAAAGTGGACTTTTTATTTTACCAGGAATCATCAACTCTGATTCTAGGGGTGAAATAAAAATCGTGGCTGAGACTCCTAACCCACCTTGTACTATCCCAGCAGGATCATGCATTGCTCAACTGATC
Source organism: Mohoua ochrocephala (assembly GCA_013398855.1). NCBI lineage: Eukaryota > Metazoa > Chordata > Aves > Passeriformes > Acanthizidae > Mohoua > Mohoua ochrocephala. The sequence continues at coordinate 26,853 of VZTA01020512.1, forward strand.
CCACTCCCTGTATTGCCGGACGTGCAATCCATACCATCTGTCAATGCTGACAGGGGCACTGAAGGTTTTGGAAGTACAGGCACTCCTAACATTTATTGGTCTAAACTTATTTCAGTATAACAACCTTTTCTAACCTGTGTTATAGATGGCAAGTCTTT
>VZTA01020521.1:2853-25895 GCA_013398855.1 Mohoua ochrocephala
CCATGGGTTGCCTGTTGCTTTCCTCTCGGCTGGAGAGAAAAGCAAACTGGAATTAAATTGCATCGAGAAAAGTGCAGCTCCTCAGACACGCATACGCACACACGCATAGATACACGGAGAGAAAGGATGTGGTGGTGGCGGCGGCTACTGGCCTGTCTTAAAGAAACCCAAGTGTGCTGCTGATTGAGCACGGTCTGAGCTTTCTCTCAAAATATATATTTACTGCTAATGATGAAGGTCAGCTGGTGGATTTCTTAATTTATTCACCCCAAAAGGACGAGTGGGAGGCTGGTAGTAGAGGGAGAGAAAGGAAGCTACAAATACGGAGACTAGTTTTTGCTGGGGGGGGGGGGGGTGGTTTGGTTTTGGGGTTTTTTTTAATGTGTTTTGTTTTCCCCTCTTGCCCTGCAATCCTCATTCCCTCTCCCTCTGATTCGGGAAGGAAACAGTGACCCAGGGTGTACGAGACAGAGAGGGGGGAAATACCGACGGCAGCGAGATGCAGCTCTCCGCCGCAAGCAATGCAAGATTAGATCTCTAAATGCAGCAAAACACTCCCTGAAAACCAACAACCCCGCGGTACAATCAGACATTTCACTGCCGCTCACTGCACACGAAGAGGGCTTCAACAACAAGCTGAGACTTTTTTTCCCTTCTGTCTCTCTCCTACCCCTCCACTCCATCAATCGCATCACAAGCGATGAGTAGCAAATAAGCTTTTTTACCTCTGCTACAGACCTGTGACCACCCTCTTTTCCTATGTATATGTAAATACACATATTTAAAAAAATATTTTTGATCGTTTTTAGAAAAACAGCCACTGCCGCCGATTTTTTTATTATTGTTATTATTTTTATTATTCTTTGTACGTCTGCGGGGATTCAAGGATCGGGAACACGTCGCCTGCCCGGAGGAGGAGATCTTTTGCAAATTTTCTGATTTTTGAAACCCTCCCACTGCCGAAGTTGGACAGACGAAGTCAACTGCGAGGGGACTGCAAGCACGGCAAGCTCTTGCTGAAACGCTGCCGAAGCTGCTCCCTCCCCTCCCCCAGACCCCCCCGATTGCTCCCTCCCTCTGAGCTACATGGTCTATTTGCTGCCTCTCATCCTGTGTCTCTGCAGATGTTTTAGAGCAACAGGTTCAGGAACTTGAAATATAGGGGTGGGGAAAGAGAAGGGAAAAAAAAATCAAAACCAAAAAGGAAGGAAAAAAAGAGCCGTCAGAGGAGGAAGAGCAACCCCAGCGCAGGAGGCAGAGAAGACGGGGACAACCCTGGTCGCCGCTGCTGCTCCTGCCGCCCCCACCCCTGCTCGGGGATGTACCTTTCCATTTGTTGTTTCTTCTTCTGCTGGGCTCCCGCCCTGTCGTTGAAGAACCTGAATTACTCGGTGCCGGAGGAGCAGGGAGCGGGCACGGTCATCGGGAACATCGGGCGCGATGCGCGGCTGGCGGCAGGCNCGCGGCCCCAAGTCCACCTTCCGGGTGCTGGAGAATTCAGCCCCGCACCTCCTGGACGTGGACGGGGAGAGCGGGCTGCTCTACACCAAGCAGCGCATTGACCGTGAGGCGCTGTGCCGGCGCAGCGCCAAGTGCCAGCTGTCCCTCGAGGTGTTCGCCAATGACCAGGAGATCTGCATGATCAAAGTGGAGATTCAGGACCTGAACGACAATGCACCATCATTCCCCTCTGACCAAGTGGACATGGACATCTCTGAAAATGCTGCACCAGGCACCCGCTTCCCCCTCACCAGCGCCCACGACCCAGACGCTGGGGACAATGGTCTGCGCACCTACCTGCTCACTCGTGATGACTACGGCCTCTTCTCCCTCGATGTGAAGTCTCGCGGTGACGGCACAAAGTTTCCGGAGCTGGTCATCCAGAAGCCATTAGACCGTGAGGAGCAGAGTCACCACACCCTGGTGCTGACGGCACTGGACGGCGGCGACCCACCACGCTCGGGCACGGTGCAGATCAATGTGCGCCTCATTGACTCCAATGACAACAGCCCCATCTTTGAGGCGGCCTCCTACGTGGTAGAGCTGCCAGAGAACGCGCCACTAGGCACGGCTGTCATCGACCTCAATGCCACTGATGCTGATGAGGGTACCAATGGAGAGGTGCTCTACTCCTTCAGTGGCTACGCACCTGAGCGCGTCCGCGACCTGTTTAGCATCGACCCACAGAGCGGCCTCATCCGTGTCAAGGGCAACCTGGACTATGAGGAGAGCGGCCTCATTGAGATTGATGTCCAAGCTCGGGACCTGGGGCCCAATCCCATCCCTGCTCACTGCAAGGTCACCGTCCGCCTCATCGACCGCAATGACAATGCTCCCACCATTGGCTTTGTCTCCGTTCGCCAGGGAGCTCTGAGCGAGGCTGCCCCACCAGGCACTGTCATTGCCCTGGTGCGGGTCACCGACCGTGACTCGGGCAAGAACGGGCAGCTCCAGTGTCGGGTGCTGGGCGGTGGCGGCGGGCCCGGTGCCGTTCCTTTCACCCTGGAGGAGAACTATGACAACTTCTACACTGTGGTCACGGACCGACCCCTGGACCGTGAGGCACAGGACGAGTACAATGTGACCATCGTGGCGCGTGATGGGGGCAATCCCCCACTGAACTCCACCAAGTCATTTTCTGTCCGGATCCTTGACGAGAACGACAACCCACCCCGCTTCAGCAAGAATCTTTATGTGTTACAGGTGCCTGAGAACAACATCCCTGGAGAGTACCTGGGCTCGGTCTTGGCCCAGGACCCTGACCTGGGCCAAAATGGGACGGTGTCTTACTCCATTCTGCCTGGCCATGTGGGAGATGTCTCCATCTACACCTATGTCTCTGTCAACCCCACAAATGGTGCTATCTATGCCCTGAGGAGCTTCAATTACGAGCAGACAAAACACTTTGAGTTCCGTGTGCTGGCCAAAGACTCAGGTTCACCCCACCGTGAAAGCAATGCCACAGTGCGCGTCACCGTGCTCGACGTCAACGATAACGCGCCCCTCATCGTCCTGCCTGCCCTCATCAATGACACTGCTGAGCTGCAGGTGCCACGCAATGCTGGGGTGGGCTACCCCGTGGGCACCGTCCGTGCCCTGGACAGTGACTTTGGGGAGAGTGGGCGCCTCACGTATGAGATTGTGGAAGGCAATGAGGAGCACCTCTTTGAGATGGACCCCACTAGCGGTGAGATACGCACCTTGCACCCCTACTGGGAGGAGCTCAGCCCTGTGGCTGAACTGGTGGTAAAAGTCAGTGACCATGGCAAGCCTAGCCTCTCCGCAGTGGCCAAGCTCATAGTCAGGGCCTTGGCAGGGCCCCTGCCCGAGGCTGGCGAGCCACAGGTGAATGGCGAGCAGCATCGGCGGCCACACTGGGACTTGTCGCTGCCACTGATTGTGACACTGAGCACTGTCTCCATCATCTTGCTGGCTGCCATGATCACTATTGCTGTGAAGTGCAAGCGAGAGAACAAGGAGATCCGCACCTATAATTGTCGCATTGCCGAGTATAGCCACCCTCAGCTGGGAGGAGGGGGAGGCAGTGGCGGGGGAGGAGGAGGCAGTGGCAGTGGAGGGGGCAAGGGCAAGAAGAAGAAGATCAGCAAGAATGACATTATGCTGGTGCCCAGTGAGGGCGAGGACAGCCGGGGTCCCCTCAATGTCATGAACGTGGTGAGCAGCCCATCCCTGGCCACCTCACCCATGTACTTTGACTACCAGACCCGCCTGCCCCTCAGCTCTCCCAGGTCTGAGGTGATGTACCTGAAGCCCGCCTCCAACAACCTGACTGTACCCCAGGGACATGTGGGCTGCCACACCAGCTTCACAGGGCAAGGGAATAACGCCAGCGAGGCTCCCCCGAGCCGGATGTCCATAATTCAGGTAGGAGACTTTTAGAATACCCTGGACCTCACTTTAGACAATGGTTTAACTTTCCCTTTTGTCTGCAGTGAAATCTGCTGTAAGGCACCACTGAAGGGACCAACACAAGTCACTAAAGAGAGGTGGACTTAATGAAAGTGGAACCAGACCACATCCGGTGGGTCTGGTTCTGCTGTCACATTGATGTTTCCCGTGTGATTCAAAAGAAAACGCCCATTGAAACGCAGACAGAGTTACGGCAGTGCCAAAGAGGTGCATGTGAGAGTGTGGGCAGGAGTTTAGTACCTTTGAGGCATGCTGGGGTATTTTCCCAGAAGACTGGCAGACAGAGGTGGGCACTTCCACAGGTTTCACTTCTCTTTGGTTTGGAGTGGAGAAGAGGGAGGGCATTTCTAAAGCGGTCATATCACCTGCAGTAGCTAACAGGACAGGGAAGAAGCTGCACACTGAGGACATCTATTGCAGCAGTGTATTATAGCCCTCCAATCTTGTATATAAGTATGAGCTCTCTTTCCAAGACGTATGTTTTAAATTTTTTTAATTTCCTTCTTTAGAATATATATCCATAAATATATTTTTTGACAGCATCATTGGGGCCCCATTGCCTCCTCCTCTCCCCATAAACAACTAAACTTTCAGTGCTGAAAGTTCTGCTTAGTCAAATAGAAAGAAAATGTATGTGGTGATTCCCTCCTACCCCCAAATGTTAAGAAAACTCACATTCTGTCATAAACTAGAAAAACAACTAGTCAAATTTCCAGTAGCCTGAGTCAACATTGATAATTGCTTTATAGTGAAAGACTTACCCACTCTGTCTTCTACCAAAGCTCATTTAGAAATTATAGCTGGGCTGCATTCTGCTGCCAGTTATATCCACACTGTCCTCTACTGACTTTTGTGAATGTGAGAAATGGCAGAATTTGGACCATTGGATACAGGGTACTAATCAAAGAATGACTTAATTTTTAGCAGGTAGTTTAAAGTCCAAACTCAGAAGATTTATTTCAGAGCAGTGAACTTGCAGAGTGAAGGTGAGGGCAGAAATTGGCTCCAGTTGATTTAATTTAAAGTATTACTTCATGATTAATGCAGCTTAATGTTCAAACACTACAGGTATGTTCCAAAGCGATTTTTAACATTCGGATTGAAAGCAGGCTCTGGATAATGACTATTAAATATATTTGAAATGTCATATCTGTTTTATCCTGTGGTTCTCCTAATATGCTGTTCTGAGTCATAGGGGAATGAGCTGAGTGTATCAGAAGTGACACAGACTCATTTTGTGTATGCAGCTAGTGGGAAAGAAGTTGCACTGTAGTCACTTGATGTACCTAAAGAAGATTCATAATACCTTGGAGTTACCATACCCTGTGATCTGTGAACACCAAATGTTCTAGTTGCCAGCTGTGTCTAATATTTTAAACTGAATAGAAATGGCCATTGGTAATTGGCAGTTTAAAGAACCAAAATTCAAATAACTGATGACCTGTAAATGGAACATTTATAACTGGGGAAAAAAAAAAAAGAAAAAAAAAAAAAAAAGGCTGCCTGTACAAGGTCACTGTAAACTAATCCTCAAGCGACTATTGAGTTGTGTCACAGAAACAATTTCATTTTATGCCTATCATGAATTTGTGTTGCTATCAATTAGGTGAGTGGAGCAATACTTAAAATCTGAAATTGATTTTAACAAAAAGTGACACTTTAGGAAAGAGTTTAGGTTAGGGCACAACCAGAGATAATTTGATTTATTATTCATGCTTTAAAAAACAAATAACTTTCCATGACACTTGTTTAAGTAATGTCAACTTTTTTTTTTACTGTAAAATGGAGTTGTCAGAAAGCTAAAAAAAAAACACTCCACATTTTTTCCTACTGACAAGTGTAATAGTTACTAAAAGACAGAAAATTATACTTTCCTACAACCATGTAATGTCTATATAAAGCAATTAATTAATGTATTGATGCTACTGAATAGTAAAGTTTCGATTGTAGTGTAAAATCCCTATGGAAAATATGATTCCTTCTTTTTTACAGTGTTCACTGTATAAGATCAATCATGATTTTTTTTTTCCTGAAATCTATATAAAGCTAAAAGAGGAATTTCCTCCCTTAAAAGAGTGTGTTGTGGTTTCTATAAGAGTTTTCATTATGACAACTATGGAAAATGTTAACTGAAACTCCTCATAACACATACTGGTATATCTAATACTGGTTTTGTTTTCCCTCAATATCTACACAGACAGTTTTGGATGTTTGGATGGTCCAGTCAGTAGATTAGAAAACATTCAGTTTTACCTAGTGAACAACCTGTTCAAACAGACTTATTGATACTATATTTCATAGCTGTATTGGCAAAACAGACGCAGTATGAAACAGTGTAGTTGGTTTCTATTTAGAAAAGGCTCAGATTTAAAGTAGCTAGAGGGGAAAATTGATCCTCTTCACTGTACTTTTGCATTACTAAAATACATTTTGTATTCTCCATCTCCACATCCCTGGAGTAAATTTTATATAAAATTTGCATTTAGAATGTAGGCACTACTTTATGTCTGGTCCTGTACTTCTGCCTCATGTAAAATTTAAACTGCAGACTTAAGGAGAAATAGTAAAGGATCAGCCCTCTCGCTGGATCTACTATATCCTTAATCACTCCAAGAAACCTGTGTCTGCATATGTAAATTACACAGTTAGGAGTCAAAGGTGTAGGCAATGGAAAGAAAAAAGAAACAAAATCCAGCTGCTTTATCATCTCTTTTAGTTAGTCAAACCAGTTAAGCAGTTTTCTTCATTACCTCAGTAAGGGGAAGGTAAACAACTGTGTAAGGGTTCTCTAACAAATGTTCCCCTTAGTTTTTACAGGTATATTTTTGAAATATGATAATCTCATACTATGTAATTCATACAATGCAACTGCATTTCTTCGTTCTCATTTTCTCGGCAACTGTTTAATGGCACAATTCTCTAACAGGAACCTGTTATTAAAACTTTATATATATATATATATATATATATGTACATTCTATATATCTATGGAGATGTATATATATGCTAAATATTATATTATTACTTAGTACATCCAATTGATTCTATAAATACTTAATAGCAAATAAATAATTTCTTTCTCAGTAAGATCCAAATTTTCTCACTCTTATTAGGAGTGCATAATATTTTTTTTCCTTTTGCTTACTGGTAAGATCTAGTGAAGTCAATGGGCCTTATGGTTCCCTTATTTCTCATGAATAGTATTTTACTCTACAGATAGTCCAATTTACATCAACAAATACCTGTGGAGTAAAGTGTTATTTAGTGGCTAGGGGTTTCAGACTGACCCAAAAGGACCAGCAGTTGAATGAAATACTTCCTGATATGGGTAAGAGTGGTGTAATCTTGCCTCTCTTTAAGTGACTTCTGTTACACACTAATCACACAATTTGACAACTTGTGTGTTTGCTCACTACTTTGTAGCATCCGCCTATGTGCCACGGTTGCACGTGTTGCTTATATATGAATCAATGAGCTTCTTCAGTACCATAAAAATTAAATAATTTAAACATGAATACATACATATATGTATAAAATTTTGGATGGACAGACAAGGATGCTGTATAACTTCGGCTTTTATTGGTGCAAGAGACTTGTAAGTGCTTACAGCCTCTGAAAATTGACCATTTGTGATTTGATGTGCACCTGAGATTGCTGTGTATTAAGAACAGTGTTTAGTAACACACTGGGAAGTTACACATCTACACTTTAGCATGTTTCATTGTTCTTAACTTCAGCAATCATTTTCTAAACAGAGTTTAGAAACAATGCTTTCAAACAAAAGTCTGTTAAAAATATTTAAATATAGGGCAGTGCTGTACAATTCTCATTACCTGAGTCAAAATTCCATGTGACCTGTGAATCACTTAAGGTCCAAACTATTAATTTTCGGTGGGGAGAAGGAAAGCAGGAGAAAATGGAAACTCGACAAGGCTGGAAGAAGATTTCTGTTCACTCTAGACCTTAAAAACTACTGGGAAAGCTCTATTCATCTCATTCTGGTGTCCTACTCACCTGACTAAAAGAAAGGGAATTTTGCTTTATTTTGAAGTGCAGATATCAGAAAAAAAAAAAAGTACAAATATACACATAAATGTATCTCTCCTACCAAAATTCTGAGTAAGTCAGTTTGCCTTTCCCTGTGTGAACAAGTCACAACTTCTTCTTGCAGGTTTCCAATAGGTAAGAGTGGATGGAGAAAGGAAAATAAATATTGTCTTTACACAAGTAGGTTCCAGAAATAGGTTCCTCAAAGTGACATAACAGTAGTGCAGAAAAATATCTACAATATGCAAGTAGTGTTGATCATCCTAGAGATTATTTATTGCTATACTTGTGGTGCAACTTGGAGAGTTTTGTAAGAGTATCAGGAATAAGGTGGGTGTGAATAACGAAAGCGGTGGTCACAGCTTTTGTTAAACAACAGCTAAAAATGAATGACTGTGCTGAAAGAAGCTCTCAAGCTGGGATTTTCTATATCTGCTGTACCATGCACTCCTGCAGCATTTTGAGATAAAGTACAGATCATTCTTAATACTTCAGGCACATGATGTTTATGATGTGTCAATAGATTAATGTCAAGTCCCAGTGCAGCTTCGTCGCCAGGTGTCTAGTAGTACCTAAGAAGATAGAGTCTTCAAGAGAAATAAAAAACCATGAGCCATATTAGTGCTGTTCTATCTTTAAATATGCTATTTCATACTTTGAGAAACTTCTGCTCAGAAATTTCAAGATTGCAAGAAGAAACCTGCAGCTGCTGCATATAAGGAGAAGCAGCTTTCGTCACAGAAGCTGCACTCATCCTCAGTGTTTTAAATCCCTATCTGAAAACAGATATGATTTATTTATTTTTTGTATCTCCTACTTCAAATGAGGAATATTATTCTCTCTTCTCACTAGAGCTAGTACAAGGTAACATTTCACATCAAGAGGATACTAGAGCAGTTCTAAACATTTGCAAGTTTGCAGGTTTGCACTCTATATATTCCAAAGATTCACAGCTGCATATTCTAGGGCTGTATCTAAAGACACTAAATTGTGAGATGAAACTTTTGATCTACCTGCCTAGGTTTCATTATGGTAGCTTTAAGAGTGTTTTACAAGGCTTGTAAATGTCTTGCAAAATAACTCCTTTGAATGCTTGCATTGTGTAAATACAGTCTGCAGTTTTGTGTGCAGTCTGGTTCTGTGTTACATTGTTCTGCAGCTTTAGTTTTATTCACTGGATGAATTCCATCCCAGAGTTGGCTATGTAAGAATTTCAGGACAAAACCTTTCCTATACTTCCATGAAGCTTTATTTATTTTTTTTGTTAAGATGCACTGCATCTTGACACACAACACATATATTTTAGGATCCGATCTGGCAACACACCACTCGCTGTGGCATCTGCACTGGCTGCTGAAATAGAGGAAGCAGAATTGAACTCCTTTTTTGTGTTACATCTGTTCTGGTCTTGATGTTGAGTTCCTTGCTGGTGATATTTATAGCGCTATTGTTTAAAAAGGGTCATTCCTGATATATAGGTCCATATGAAATCTAAAGAACTTTCCAAGATGAAGTGCTGTAATAGAGAACAATAAAAATAATGGAGAAAAACAATGTAAGAGCCTAAAGTAGAATATAGATATTATGAAAAAGAAAACAGTCTTTCCAGAACAGAAATTCTTAAAAAATTAAGAATACTAATATCTCTGTAGAACTTGCTGTTTTATAAAAACATGAAACAAGTTATGCGAGATTGACTGTCACAGTTCTCAAATGCTCTTAAAGTTGTCTGAGCTTTCTACATCTTTGTGTTCACTGTCACTACCTAAATTTAGATGGGAAGATCCCTACAAATTTGGGATTACCAGCGCAATGTCAATGACTGATAAATCCCTTGAAGAGTTATCTATCAACAACGTATTTTGTCAGGTTTCTATTATCCTTACCCATGTTGATGAAAAGGCCTGTTCTTACTCATAATTCAGTCAATAGCATAATTTTTACTTCTTATATTATTTTAGTGGTTTAAGAGTAAATTGTGACTTAGACCTCTATGGAATGCAGCTAAGAATAGTATGATGGGGCCCTTCATTTTGAGGTTTGAGTTTTTTGTGATTTTTTTTCTTACAGCATCTTTACAAATAATTAAGGAGACCAGAATTCAGATGTTTTTATAAGTATGGTGTGAATTGTAACACGGAATCATAGAATGGTTTAGGTTGGGAAATACCTTTAGGATGATCAAATCCGATGGTTAACCCAGCATGATCATGTGTACAGCTGAAAAGTAATCAAATACTCCATTGAACAAATTGCTGAATGTATGTTACCACACGTTTTCATATATTTTGGAAACTGTGAATAATACAGCATTTTTGTTAAAGCTCAGCAAATACTGTTACATGGAAAATTATCAATAGGTATGTGTGAAATATTCACAAATATTAATTGGTATTAAGAAAGCATAGATACATTCTGGTTTCTCTGATAAGACAAAACTGTCAATATAAAAAATTCCTCTCAAGTCAAAACACCTGGGTGTAAACCAGTTGGGATTTTGTTTAAAACAAAATAGTATTTTTTCTGACTTTTTTCCCCAGCATTTTTTTCTTTCTCTTCACTACCTTCCTTCCCAGGAAGCATTAACATACCAGCTAATAATTACATATATGTTTTTAAATATTATGCTTAATTTTTCTTTCTTTTGCTGTTTCTACAAAAGTTCAAAATGTCAAGTTAAATTGGTTTTAGGTTTTGCCATACAAGGCGCTCATTCTCCATACAAAAAGTGGATGTATATGGGTTTTTTTGGGGGGGTTGGTTTGGTTTTTTTCTGAAGAAAACATATGTGTTGCATGGCAGAGATCTTCAGATACTTCTTCAAGCCTGAGGAGTACCTGCATGTATGAAGAAAAGACATTTCGACACTAGTATTAACATTTTCCAATAGGTAAAAAAAAATCGAGGATAAGAACTTAAACAATGATTTGTTGACCAGAGCAGAAACACAGCTCTATTTGTATCTTTAAAATATAGAAGCAATCCTTTGATGCCAAAAGGTCAGTGTAGAGCAGTTGGGACAAATTTTTGCAGCAGATAGCCTGAGAGCTTTATGCTTTCAATTGTATGGCTACTTCAGCTGTAAGAGAAGTGGTAAAATTAACGCTAAAGGGTTCAAAAATACAGGAAACAAGTAAAACTCTCAGGGGACTGCAGGCTCTTGCCTTAATAGAAAAAAGAGGTAAAAGAAAAGAAATAGAAAAAGGTACTAGGAAGAGAGTAGCAAAATGACTGGGGAAAAAAAGTTCCTTCAGTTTAAGTGTTTTATTTGTTAAGTTTATAAGGGGGCATCAAGGATATTAACTAGTCCCTGCTTTTGTTGATGAGATGAAACAGAGTAATGTGCTGCTGCCACAAGTCTTAGCCAGGGTGCATTCTAAGTTCTACTAATCTATTTGTCATAATGAAACTTTTGTTTTTCAGTCTGCTGTAGACTTTTTTTTTTTTTTTAAAACAGAAGAAGATTCTGGATTAATTACTGTAAATCCTATGAGAAAGAAAAAAAAGTAAATTATTAAGCATTTTAGATAAAATACTCAGTATTAAGTACTACATTCAAGAACAAGCAAATTCTTACAAATGTCCCTGTTAATTAGAATATTAGACAGTGCTTTAAATAACCTTCTTGAGTAGTCATATATTTTCTAGCTAAATCCCAAAGGCTGCTGATGCGTTTCCTTCTTGATAAGGTCACACAAGAACCATCTCTTTCTCCTACTGGTTTGCTTCCACTAGGTAGTGGTATTACCTGTACGGAAAGGATAGCAGATCAATTCATCCACTTGCTTGACATGAGCAGAGATCTCTTCTTTTTTTGTCTTCAAAACTGAGGAGTCCCTCTACATATAAAGACATAACTGCATAGTTTCAGCCAATTATTAGTGTTATTTGTACAGAGGAACAGCATAAAGATCAATTTGTATCTCACTTTGGTTCAGTGAGGGGATATCTCCTTTTCCAGCCCTCAAAGACAATCAGTCCCATACTGGTCTATTTTCAATTTAATAAGCTATGAGCAATCTAGGCATGTTAAGTCCTTCAAATTAAGATATTTGATTTTAGCCATGGACCTTTCTACTGTCTGTGTGGCATATGTATCAGATCAGAGCTTCTCGCGTTCATAAAATGCTTTTACCCATAACAGAAAAGTTCCTAATCTCATCCTGTTCCCTGCTGGGTGGCTTTGTGTTGCCGTCTCCATGGCCTGCCAAAGGAGAACTCCAAAAGGGGAAGGGAGAAGTCTTGTCATGAAACACAAATGCATAATTTCAGCTGTGTGGGTGGGACCTCTAATCGATGCATTGCAGGTTCTTGCAGTGATAATCATGCAGAATTATTTTCAGAGAGTGGTTCAGACCATCTACCGATGTATGTCTGATGTGTGTCTTGCCTGTCCCAGTTCTAGTGACCCTGTGAATACTCGTATTTCCACTCCTCGCCCTGGAACACTTCCAGACAGTTTTATTGTATTGAAATGGCTCTTACAGTTCATTGAGCATCCAGCATAACACTGTTGAATATGATTGGTGCGTGTGCATATATTTATTAAAAAAAAAAAAAATCAGGCAGTTAAACCGCATAATTATGGGAAAACGAATCATAACAATAAAAGACCATTTAAGTTAACAAGCTTTGTGATCAAAGAATAAATACAGGTTAGATAAATGAGACTCTAGATGTAACTAATCTACATAAATAAGCTTTGTTCTGATTAGAGGATAGGAATATATTAAAATAATCTAAAGGTATTTAAAAAGTGTTTTACTTTAGTACTTTTATCATTTCTGGTTTAATTTCGTCATATTTTTAACATTTCCACTTTATAAAAGGAGCTAAGTGATAAACTACTTTTACATGGTTTTATTTTTTGATTAACAATGTTTACAGTGCAAAAAAAAGTCTAAACTAATACAAGTAAACAAAAGTAACATCGTAAGTTTTTATTCTGGTTTGAATGCGTTGTGTGTCAAAAACATAAAGCATTTTTTAATGTCTTAATTTTAATTTTTTTTTATGTGGCAATGTTTTTTGATTGATTTTTAATTAAAGAAAAACATTAAAGGGAACATTTAAAGGACAATTTCTTGTTTACTGTCTTTATCAGCAGAGAGCAGCCTTTGTAGTGTTTGAAAGCTGGTGCATTAAAAATCAATTTCAAGTCTTCAAAGCTGTAAACTCTTGCTTGCTTTGTAGATATACACTGTTTTTAAAATCATTGGAAGCACAGTTGACAATTGAATTAAAACAAAAGGTAAATAATGGTTTCATGAACATTTGAAGGATTTTAATGTATTTTTAATAATAGCTACAGGAATTTTTTATAACGACAGACATGTGAATCACAATTTGTAGCTTTTAAATGCATAATTTGTTCCTAAAGACAGTTTTTTGTATTCTTTTATTAAGAGAATTTTGTTTTAAACTTCTCTTGGTGTTATTCTGTTGTTTTTACTGAATACCATGATTCAAACACAGAACATGTCAGTCAGTTTCTTTACTTACTATATTTCTGTCTCGCTCTTTGCTGATTGCTAAGCAACCACTTATGATTGTTTAGCTACAACTCAGTTTAAAAAAAAAAGGTAAGCTGAAGTGGGCTAAACAAATTTTCATTAATTCTTAATGAAAATATTTAAATTCTATAAAATTTTAAAGGTAACAAAGAAAAGAACATCGTTTTAACAATGTACCTCAGATTCAGCACTTGAGTGACTACCAGCAGAGTCAAAAATGCTCTTTTTGTGCAAATCTAGAAAAAAGCATATCCTTAGTCAGTGCATAAGTAATTTTGAGGCCTATGGAAATATACATATGTATGTATAATTAAATTAATATTATTTCTTTCAGGGCAGGATCCTTAAAACCCTTAATCAGTGATTGTTTTAATTTAGGTCAATAGAACCAGCTAATTAAATAGATCATTTGCAGGAGTGGGGTGGTTGATGTGCATAAGCATGTGCGGAATTCAGCCCAGAATCTGTTAGTCCGTGTCACCTGAACTGCTCCCTGTTGCTTCTCTCTGCTTTAAGATCCCCGCAAAGCTGCAAAAGCTGTTGGTTTCACTTAGCCTCCAACTACATTTTCTCGTATTCTGTTGAGATAGTCTTGATGTCTTGCTTTCTCGCAGACTTGAGTAATTTGATATGCAGATTTGAAGATCATAAAAACAATCCTGCTTTGATGATCATGAGCCAGATTATCCAGACACAGCTGTAAAGTGCCAAGTGTGTTCTTTTGTGATCTCTTCATCGTTTCAGTGGATCAAATGACAATAAGAATATAGTGGAATTTAGAGTGCTTGGGAAATAATGAAATTAAAAGCCTTTTTAAAATGACAACCACGAAGCCTTAGAAACTATTATATTTCTAAGCTATAGGCCAGATAATGTAACTGTGTGTATGAAAGCATATGTGGATATACACAGAAAAGAGAGCAGAATGGAATGAAAAGAACCATCTAGATGGATAAAAGGCATTATTAATGAGCAATGTGCATCTAATTTTTTTTTTTATATTGTGTATGATCTGTACAGAGCTGTGTAGCAGTGTTTTGGAAGATGCTGTCAACCTGCACCTTTTCCTGCAAACTAGAAAGCCTCAAGTTTAGAGACAAATGATGTTGTCATTTTTTTCCTGAGGCAAGAGTATAGGTAAGGAAGGACCTCATTTTCCGCTTCCTGATGGAATCCTGCTATCAAACTTCAGGACTGAGAGTGATGATTAAAAGGAGGTATAAGTCATGCAACATGTGAAAAGAAACCGCACTTAACTGATTCCATGGACTGCGTTAGTTATTGAAAAGCGCACAATAATTTGCATCTCGTAGCTCCAAGGCAAGAAATATATCAGTCAGCTTTGTAGCTGTTGGGTGAAAGGGAGGTGAAAACAAGATTTTTCTGTTATTTCTTTCAATATACAGTCTTCATTTTGTCTAAATCTGTACATGAATTTTGCCTCTTTAAACCACATGTAGCTTCTTTACAGGTCTAACAGGCTATAGTATTGGAAGGGGCAGAAGCAACTGTATCAGTTTATTTTATTATTTATTCGTTGGCCACCACATACAGGATCTTTCCCAAAAGCATACCTCTCATTATTGCAACGATGTGATGGTAACAAAATAATACTTCCTTCAAGCGTGAAATAACTCATTTTAAGTACTTTCCTGGGCTCATTTATTTCAAACAGGCTTTCAGAATTTGGAAGAAAACTTTAATTTCAGTTCATTTAAAATATATGTAGACCACACACAGTCTTTTCTTCATCCCCTGATACTGGCAAAGGAAATTTAGGAATGAGTATCTGTATTTCTAGTTTATGACTTACTTGTAAAGCAAGAGGAAGCTGTTTCTATTAAATGTAAGCTTCAGGAATTTTGGTTAGCAACTGCAAAGATATTTAGATAAATTACTTGCAGTCATACTGGTCTCGCTGATACCTGTGAATGAAGAAATAGGCACACATGTTGAATAGCCATAGGAGGAGAAGACTTTTTTTAGGGGAAAGTTTTTGTTCTGATTTAAGTTTTGGATTTTCTATAGTGTTTTATAATAAAGACAATTACATAGTAATTTGGGTTAGAATGCATGCCCAGTTTCCCATCTCAAAACCCAATTTGTTACTACCTGTGGCTATTTCTATTAAAAAAAGAAACATAATTACTATGAGTCTCAGCAGTCTAAGAGTAAATTTTTGCAATTACAATACTTCCCTTGGGCAGATATATGAACATGGCAGATTAATTCCTGCCAGTCTATTCCTTGCACATTCTTAAGGTTACTGGTAGCTTGGACTATCATTATATTGGCGCTGTTTATAATCCTGTGGTTAAGGTTAAAGAAACAATGCTATAAACCTTTAGGAATAGGATGCTATACCACTGCCTTGTAAAGTCTCTGTGCTGAAGTGTGACACACAGCATTCTAGGAGCACGATGCTAATTCTATTTTCATGGAAAGTGAATGATTTTGCTGTTGATCTTAGCATAGTTTAGAAGGGTATTTTGTACTTTATTGCTTCATGCCTCAAAAGATTGAAATAAAAACACCAAACAAACTAAAGTTTAATCATTCTTAGGAATCTATCAAGACATTAAGAAATCTGCATGTGAACTGAAAAATATGGTAGTTCCTTAATATTTATAGCTTTTGTTTTATTCCCAATAGCACAATGCCATGAAACACCAGTAAACTAAGATGGCCCTGAAATTATGCAAATGAACAAATTACCATGGAAATAATTCATCTTCTAATGGGTTTTTCTACCTGAAAACAGGTTTTGAGGGCATATGAGTAAAAGAATTGCACTCAAAGGCTGTGCTCCAGGAGATCACTCTCTGCAGCTAAGCACCTAACTCCATGTTGAATTCCAGTGAAGTTGGAAGTTGGCGTCGCTTCATGTGGGCTCATGATCCACCTGCAGGGAGCAGCATCAGTCTGTATTACACATGATCTAGTTTGACTATTCAGGAAGAGTGGTGTGAACAATCTTAAGTTATTTTTTTCCTTTTTGCATGAGCTTTTGTTTGAAATTTCTTGCACTGCACCGGTAGTGTTTTCATTTCTTTTCCCACTTTGAAAGAGGCTTCCACACACACATGCTTTTGAATGTCAACCTGGGGGCTTCTGTGATGTGGACATTATTTAGAGAAGGTTTCATTAGCTATTTTCTTTGAGAGGTCATAAATAAAATTTTAAAAAGTAAAATATATATGCATCCTTCAGTCGATGTTCGATGCATTCCATTTTGAAAAAAAAGTGCTCACATACTGGGTGATTAGATAGAGAGGAAGTCCATAATTTAATCCCTGTGTTCTAACAACCCCCTCGGTCAAATATTAGCATTCATGTTCAGTCACTCTACCCCTGGTGAAACTTGCAGCAGTGTCCTAGATATTGACAAACCAACATTGCTTTGGAACAGAAAGATGACTTTATCTAATCCTGGAATCTTTGCAGGGACCGTATCTTATATGGATCTTCTTAATTTTACAGAAAAATCTGATTTCAGAGTCTTGATATGGCAAGCCATAATGAGAAGAGCAATCCAGAACGGTTTTTTCCCAGTCTTAAGAATTCACAGGTCAAAGTCAGCCTTTAAATACCTATGAAGTTAGAGGTTACCTGTGGCAATCCTTAGATAAGTGGGCGTTGTGTCCTAGGTGAGGTGACTTTATAAGAAAGGGTAGCTATTTTTTGTTTCGCTTGGTCTGAATGAATTTAAGGTAGAGTCCTATCAGAAGACATTGCGCTAGGTTAACACTGAAGTGACAGAGTTGTGGATGTACATGCGTACACACAGCCCTATATCAGAAAAGCCTTATTTTTTCTGTCCAAGTCTACTTGACCACTGCTACTGTGCTCGTGGTGTAATGGTGTATTCTATCAAACTTCCCATTTTATGAGGTACCTCATCATAGACACATGACTGTTATGACTTTAAAATATATTTAGGGACAGAACCTCTTGCTAAATTTGTGCAAGCCTAAATTATTTATCTTATGTCACAAATAATAAATCAACTCATCACCATTTTACAGTGGAAAATCTCCTTGCATGGCCGTGTGAGTCTGTAAAGCTTGATGATCTACTATTCTGTCATAAATTCAGCCATTATTTTGGCAGCATATTTAGTGGTGTGTCTTTTCCTAGTGCTTAGAGGAAATAATTATGCAAAGATATTTGTGTGAAAGTAGGGCTTTGTATCTTGGCATAAAATGTTTAGAGAATACCTTGTTGGGTATTTTTAACAAAAAGTTGAAATAAGGAGTTGCATGACCTAAATAAGAAATTAGACAGAAAGTTTTAATGTAAGTTTTAACATCTGTGATTTTCTTCTGAATTCCTAGGGAATTTAAGGGAATCATTGCTCTTCTGGTGTGGGATTTTAGAAGGAGAAAGGGGGATAAGGTGGCAGCTTTAAAGGAAAGGAGGTGATCTAGATTTACCCCTTTTTTCTGATCGCCACCTAGGAAGAAAGCGTCAGTGTTCCTCTTTGTGTGTGTTTTCTGTGCAGGCAGTGTGGCTTCAGAACCAAATCCTGCTCCATCTTTGTTGCTAATTTCTTTCATTCTGTAGGGAAGAAACACAGAACTGGAATTTCGTGCCACATAGAGTGTTTGCTGCCTAGCTAATCACCTTTCCCCGTCGCTGCCATTACAAATCTGTTTAAATGCAACTTTCTTCGGCATACAACATATGTATCTGTGGGAATGTAGCACGCTATGTAAAGACTCGCTTAGCTGGTAATTGAAGTAAGCAGACTGATCCAAGGGCTATTGAAACCAGTTTGAAAACATCCATTGATTTCACTGGACCTCAGGTCATGGCTTGTGGGAGTTTTATTGTTGCCTTTAGTGGGAGTATGGGTTGGACAGAAAAAGGTAAACATACTGGATAGATGTTAACACAAAGTTAACAGATTTTAAATATCCAGTGTCTCTGCTTTCTCCTTACTAAATATGATAAGTACAAAACAGATTAACAGTGTTAAAAGGCCATAATTTGTTCTCTTTCTCCACTACCCAGAACTGCAGTGTTTATAAGCTTTTATCTGTTCAGAAAACACTTGGGTTATGTTGCTCTTAGAAACAGGAAATAAGCAGTGGTAAGAATAGGACAAATTTCACTATGCTTACTGGCTTCACTGGGAATTCCTGCTGAATAAGAGCTTTTGGATGCGTCTTAAAAAAAATAAATTCCAGGAGATCAAAATTTCACTGTAGAATGTGTAAGAAAGAAAGAAAGAAAAGAAAAAATAAAAGAAGGAAGAAAGGAAAGAAAGAAGGAAGGTCAGAAAAGATACAGTTGTTTTCATGCAGAAAAAAAGGGTTCTAAACACTTTTCAATTCTAAACGAATACTTTGATCATATCCTTAAATTTCAAGGCACTATTTTAAAAATTTTTCCTTTAATTTTGATTTAATTCTTCCTCTAATTTCTAGACTTCGTATTTAACATGAAAAATCAAAAAAAAACCCCACCTACAAAAGCTATCAAAGACACACTCCTACGTGTATTGTTATTTTGAGTTCATGGTATGATATTCTTAGAATAAGCTGGATATTGTGATAAGTGCAGATTTCATTCTATTTAGCTAATTGTAATTGAGTCTGTTATGCAGTAAACATAGTATCTGTTAGGAATACTAAGGTAGACTCAACATGGTGGGAGCCAAAGATAAAAGGAGCATTAAAGCGTTTCAAATTCAATCATTAGGTTTCATTGCACCCATCTGCTACCAGAAAATATAATGGGCAGCTTGATTCATTGACCTTTAACTGTCATTTTTGAACCATGTTTTTTAAATCCATAGTTTCAAGTCAGACCTAGAGAGTTAATTTGATAAGAGAATACTCAGTATATTTTAATGCAATTACTTTTTTCTTTTTTCTTTTTTTTTAATATAATCAGGTTTAACGGTCTGTTGTATGTTCTGCTAATCCAGTGAAAGTAGTTATTTCATATTGAATGTGGTTAAAAGCAACTAATGTTCAACTTCATTAGGGCTTCTATTAAATAGAAGGTTTGCTGAACTTCTACTATTTTTTAATGCATGAACTAATACCTCTTATTAATTATTTCTGGGGGTTTCTGTTGCACTAGAATTATACTTACATGTTTCATTTCCACAAAGATTATACAGCACAGCACNGCACAAGGGCTAAATACAGGTTGAAACTGTGGAGTGCTTTGTATTTTGTTTCCAAAATGTGATTTATCTCTTTCCTTTTATTTTCTGAAGCAGATATTATCTTGTGCGGGTCGGGTGAAGTGCATACATCTCTTAGCAGTTCTATATGTGTGGCACACAAGTAGACTGTCTTATAAAATAGCAGTTTCACTTAGTGAAAGCAGGAAACAATGTGATAAATGAGGATAATTTAATGTTTTCTCAGCAATGGCAAACTATTATACTATTCTGTCATCTGAAGTTTTTGTAATGGAAAAAAGTGATTACATGTACTTCTTTACACAACGGGATACAATTCCTGAAATATTTATGTAATATAGAGACAGATGTATGTCACCTAACCTTATAATCCCATTTCACAGCTTTCCCAAATACTGGGAAGCTCGATAAATGGGAAGCCGATTATATTGGCACTGTAACTCTATTAATAGGATTCGGATTTGCCTTATTGACAAGCCAGTACTGTTAATATGATCCAGTATATTAAATTGACAGGAAAACTGGAGCGATAGAATGTATCTACAGCCTAATTGACAGGGAAGCTCTTTCAAAAGGCTCTTAATGTGGTTTTTATTGACAGAGTAGCTTCAGTAAGTACATATCATTGGTGAGCGGTATAAATATATTGGATGCAACTGTATTAGCAGATTCAGGTGTAGTTATTGTTCTGTCTTCCCATACTTCCGTCTTTACTTTTGGTATGAGTTGTACGAAGCTCTCTTGTAAGACCTTTACTAATGCCTCTCATGGCATCAGTCTAACTGCACTGCTCACAGGCATTTGACAAGTTGTGAATTATTTTAAATGTGTTCATCATTTTTAAATGAATAGCGGCAGTGCAGAGCAATGCAATAATGTGTCATGAATTTCATTATGTTTATTTATTGGCACTGTGATAGCGTTATTGTACTTTCAGCTTGAGCTCTCTATGTGGTGTGATGTTTGGCACCTCTTCCTACATTCCTATCCTGCATCTCCTCCAAAAAGTAGTTCAACTTAAGAGCTCATATTACAATTCCTTTTTCCTAATCACATTTGACAACTTTCCACATTTTATTCTGAGATCATGCTAATTTCATTACATTTCATGTTTCTGCAGTGAAAAATAAAATAAGGCTCAGAAACCTGAAACCATTGTAAAAAATCCAGCAATTTTGAGTTTGGTCCAGAAAATCTTGATTCCCTTTTCAGTAGGAGAAAGTTTTGGGTTCAGCTTCCACAGTTTTTTCTTTGTCACATCTTTCTTAGAGAGAGAAGTCTGACCTTAAACACACATCCTGCACTGGTAGAGGAGCTGAAGGCTTCTGTTGAGCTGACTTCCCTGCCGACAAAGAGACAAAATTGTTCCTGAAACGCTTCAATCTTTTATTTCATATAAAAAAATCTGATCAGGGTCTGGTCTCACCTCATCCTTTGAATGTCACTCAGGTCTACTTTTTTCACCAGGATCACTTAAAAATATGTCATTCTGTTGTGACCTTTTTAGCTTCTGCAGTCTTCCGACTTGGTGCAATCATCAGTGAAATGTGAAGAACCCTGTCTGGGCCTTGTGATTTCTAATCCTTGCACTGTGTTAAATTCCCACAGTCCAGGCTTCTGTCATCTTTTTTGTCTTGTGAATTGCAGAACAAACTCCTGCAAAAATTTAAGAAGTAGTTGGTTTCATTAAGCCAGTAGTACAAACAACTGAAATACTCTACAATACCTTAGTATGACAGCTTAACCAATAAGTCAGCAATAATTTATTTTGATAACAAATATGGTACTCGCTAAGAGAAAACCATACACGGATTAGGCATTTACACAGGGAGATCTTCATTCCTTTGCTTACAGGAAAGGACAATAGGGTCTGTCTTCAGAGCTTCACTTTTCAGAAGTCACTGTGCAATTGGCNNNNTCAGGACCCGTTCCTGTCACAGTTTTGCTTTTCTCATTCAAGAGAAAGAGAAAAGCCACCAACCAACACTCTTTAATGAAGAGCAGAGCAGCCTAGTGAACAATATTGCCTTGTGCATTTGACTGCTTTTACTGCCCTGTGTTTTCAATGTGCTTTTGAAGAATGCTACATATGTCAGAAATTCACATAAACACGCTGTAGGACTTTTAACACCAAAATACACATTTTGCAGCAAGTGTGAAACTTCCCAAATATGTACATGTCATATAAATTATATCTCAAAAACATTTTCCGAGGGATGAGAGTGGAGAGCACATAATAGGATAATATTTTTTAAAATAACCTGTTTAATTTTGTCCTTGAAAAAGATAGAGTAACTTATGAGAGGTTTATGGCCAGTTTTTGTTTTTGTTGTTGGTTGTTTTTGCTATTGGGATAATGAATTTTCTTAATGAAGTAAATCTTGTGGAACCAAAAACNAAACTACTATTTCAGGCTAAGTATACACACTCACTGGCAGTCTTATACTGAGAAGTCTTTGTGAAAAATTGTACTATGTTGAACCCACACTGTTCCTAACAAAATGAAGACAATTGTCTGCTCTTTCAAAACTCGATTTGGCAGAATGCAATTCTTTTGCCTCCAGAAGAGATTACCATTATATAAGACCTTTGTTTCGTGGGGGAAGGGTGAATACTTGGAATTCAGCTTTTCAAGAAAAGGCACAGAAGATGCTTGAGTTAGATATTAAGTGGCAGTCTGATAAAGGTGAGAGATGTTTCATTTCATTTTTGCATTTAATGTTTAATTAGAAAGAAGTTAGTCAGCAAAGACATTTTGTTTTATTATAGTTCCAGGTATGAAGACCTACATAAAATGGAGTTGCATTAAATCATTTCAGAAAATGTGGTACTTCTTGTTGTAATTCTGAGAAAAAATTATGAATATTCTAGTCATCTAATATTCATAAATCTGATTAATGTCTAAGTCCTTTTATTTCATATTTTAGAGTACATCTTTCCCTTATATGACAATTATTTCTGGGCATAATTTATCAAGAATACTTAAATACTGAATTTCTTTCTCTGTCCCCATTTTTTTTTTCTCACTTACTATTTTTCTTTGTAGACATTAATTGAAAAAAAAAAAAATTAGACAAACCTGTTGAATTTCACACTCTTTTTAAAAAAAAATTCTCTAATTTTTTTCAAACAGTATGGAATACACCAAATATGGCTAGAAATCTTCAAACTTGAGGTACAAAAAATATTTTTATTAAAAAGTAGAAAGAAAGAAAAAAATAGCTAGGAACCTCTAATTTTTAAGAGACAGTCTACTTTTTGCAGGTATTCTTGTAAGCAGAAGCCTTTTTAAGTCGTCTGCTGTTCTCTTACTGAGCAATAGTAGAATTCTTGAAATCTGATTGATTAATATGACGCAGTTATTTTAATCCTGAATTTAAAAAAAAAATAGTGTG
>VZTA01020552.1:0-12352 GCA_013398855.1 Mohoua ochrocephala
TATTCAATGTCATTGAACAGATGTCAAAACAAAGGTGTAGCACACTTAAGTTCCTGATCTGTTCCTGATTTTCTCTACTATAACAGAATCTGGTATTTCCATTAGGCCTGTGCTTTTAAAGCAGGAGTTCACTCCAGCGTTAGATCTAAAAAGAACTTCATCTGGAAGCATTACCATGTTAACAGCCAAGGTTCAGCATATAACTCAGTGAAGGTTTTTTGGGAACATTGTAAACAAAGCAATTACAGAAGGTGACTAGTGGTTTAAGAAATTTGCAATATGTGGAGATGAGGCTTCCACTAGCCTTAAATGAGTTCAAATTGAAAAAGGGGCTTTATACTGAGAAACATGTTTATATAAATGCACACAAAAGTATTGCCAATTAATACTGTAGAATTTCTGACTGCTTGAGTGTAATCCTACAAAAAAAATAAAACAGTTGCAAAGAATTTTTTCGTACTCTTATAATTTCTTCATCATTACAAATTACAAATGATTCATCTTTTAAATATGCTGTATCCATTTTGCAGCTTGAACTGATTTTCTCATGTAGTTATGAATTATTTCCCTGGGTTCACAGTGTAGGATACTGCGTGGTATCTATTATATGCTTTTAGTACAATGAATGTCATTTGTTGCACTTGAAGTGAGAGATGATATAACTTGCATTTATTGTGGGAAAAGTGTGTGAACATGAATAGTTGTACAAAATTGCTTAAACACTATTAGTAGATATTCTGACTTCTTTTATGATGGTTTGTTTACGTGGCCACACTTTTTATTTTAAAGCAAGTTATATATTAAACTAATTAACCTTCTTAAAAGTTCAGATTTTGTTATTTGATAACTGTATTTCATGGAGAGGTCATGTATTGTTCAATGAGGGGGAAAAACTCTGTTGCTGAAATTTTTGCAGATAGAGTTTGTGAAAATTTAAAAGCTCTACTAGTGAGACACCTTTTAAACAGAGAGGTTAGGGATGACTTATTCCTACTTAACTAAAATTAGCCAGTATTTTTTGTCTGTGGTTTTCATGTGCATTAATAGTTTGAATTTTATCTTTTATAGCTGCAAGAATTTGAAGCTGCTATCAAAAAAAGAGATGACATTATCACTCAGCTCACTACTAACCTACAGCAGGCACGGAAAGAAAAGGATGAAACCATGAGGGAGTTCTTGGAGCTTACTGAGCAAAGTCAAAAACTGCAAATTCAGTTTCAGCATGTAAGTTATACAGCTACCAACATTTGAGTTTGGAAATAGGTGTCACTTTGGAGGCTCCATAAATAGCTACTTCCTGGAGAAAAATATTTTGTGCATTTTTTAAGAATCAGTCTCTTAGTATAGATCAGTAGTAATTTTCCTGGTCCTACAGTTGTTGTTATAGTACCTGTTTTACTGTAATAATTAACTATAAAATGATAACTATTAGTCTGTTTTCTTTCCTACTATGTGGTAATAGCTTCTGATAAATACTGAATTATGGCAGTTATCCTTGGGAAAAACACTTGCATAATCTCAGAGCTTTGGGCAGAAATGTTCCCTTGAAATCAAAAGATCCAGCCATCAACTTCCATTGGCCACAGCTTCACACTCCAGTTCTTCTTATATTTTTGGATAAAAGCTGCCTTTGTGGTGTTATTAAAATGTAATTTAAATAACAAAGTGAAGCTTCAGAGAAACATTTCTTCTAAAAAGCATGGTGATTGAGGTGCCATAGGCACACAGACTACAACTACACCTTGCAGTGTTGCAGTTGAGTATTGTAGTATTTCCTGCTGTTTAAGTACATTATATAGCTTATNAGTACATTATATAGCTTATTTTGAGCTTCAAGTGGATTATATTCTGAAGCCTGAGATTTTGTTATTAAAAATCTGATTATGGGCTCCATAGCTGCAGCTAGTTAGTTTTACTACTTAGTGATGTATCTGAGACGCTACTGTCCTATGTTAGCTCACCATTAATATTTAATTAATATGAAATACCTTTTTATTGGTTGGCCACCCCAAATGAATAAGGATGTTTCAGTTCCTCCAAAAGAACTTAGAAATCTTTGGGCTTGTGATGTGGAAGAGAAAGTAAAGAACACTATTTCTGTGTGCAGCGCAAACTGTTTCTGAAAAACCTGATGTACTTTAGGTTTTATTTAACATTCAAGTTGCAGGCAAGTGAAGCCCTAAGGAACAGCAGCCATAGTTGCACAGCTGCTGATTTATTGCAAGCCAAGCAACAGATACTTTCACATCAGCAACAGCTAGAAGAACAAGAATGTCTGCTTAAGAATTATCAAAAAAAGAATGAAGAATTTGGAGAGCAGATTACGCATCTTCAGGAGAAAATCACGATATATGAAATGGTATGTTCCTTACTGTAAAGATCTCTTTTCCTAAACACTTTCCAGGATTTTGTAATTCCTTTGAAATAAAAAAGCCAAAGCAGAGATAATGAGTGTGCTGCATAGATTGCATACAAAGATTTTAAGGTTTTGACCCTGCTTCTGTTAACTAACACATAATATGTATATAATTTAAATCTGAAAATTTTATGTGTTATGTATTATGTTTTAAAAAGTTGTAGAAATATTTAGAGCAAATTATGAAAATATACTATATGCCTTCAATAAATGACATTATTTTAGAAAAAAAACACTAAGTTACCTGCTTGAACATTCTTCTCTGCATTAAGCAAAGAATGAATTTTTTCCTTCATGTACTTTTTTAAATTACCCTTCATGGAAAACATTTTAAAACCACCTTAAAAAATGTAAATGTTGTTAAAAGTGATAGAGACACTGGAGGTTGGAAAGAGTGGGGGAGGGGCATGATGACATGGGTGGGGTAGGGGTTCTCAGTTACTCCAAGGGTACAGGAAACCTCCAAATGAGGTCATCAAATAATTCATATTTATGTTTCCTAAATGATCACTAGCCTTCTAAGAAAGACTAAATAGCTAAGTCTGTAAATGTTCTTATATGTTCAGCTAATTAGCTAAAAATAAGGACATGGTTTTACTCATTTTTTAAAGGAAAAACAGAAAAAAGAGGGAGAAGATTTGAGTAAATTGCAAGAAAAAGAAGCGTTAGTTGAAGAGCTGGAAGCAAAACTTGGAGAAGAGGAAAAAAATTCATTTCAGCTTAAGGAAAAATTATCAGATGTCAGTAAATTACTTGAAGAATTGAAAGAAGAGATTTCGCTCAGGAACCAGCAGATAAGTAATATGAAAGTTGAACTTACCACCTACAAACAGAAAGAAAGACAATGTTCGGATGAAATAAAACAATTAATGGGAACTGTGGAAGAACTGCAGAAACGATGTTACAAAGACAGCCAGTCTGAAGCTGACATTGTGCAAAAAATGGAATTAGAAACACAAAGGAGACTGGCACAACTTCAGGCTGAATTAGATGAAATGCACGGCCAGCAGATTGTACAAATGAAGCAAGAATTAATTAAACAACATGCAGTGGAAATAGAGCAGCGTCTTTTGCAACAAAAAGTAGAGTGGGAGAAAACTTCAAGTCTATGTTTTAATGAGAATGTTAATAAAGACCAGATGCATTTAATGAATGTTAAAATTAATGAATTGAATGTGAAATTGCAAGATGCTGATAAGGAAAGGGAAAAAATAAAGCAGGAATTGTCACAACAGATGGAAGTTATTGCAACAGAGAAATCTCTTCAACAAACCAAAATTGAAGATCTTCTTCAAGAACTGAATTTTTCGAGAGAGCAGGTTCAAAGAGCCAAGCAAACTATAGTGGATATGGAATGTAGATTAAATGAAGCTGAAAAATACCAGTCTGTGATTGAAGATTTAAAAACTCAGCTGGCTTCTGCCTCTGAATTTAGGAAGGATTTGGAATTAAAACATGAGGCAGAAATCACAAATTACAAAATAAAACTTGAAATGCTAGAAAGGGAGAAGGATGCAGTTTTGGACAGGATGGCAGAATCTCAAGAGGCAGAGTTAGAGAGACTGAGAACAAAACTTCTGTTTAGTCATGAAGAGGAACTTTCCAGGCTTAAAGAAGACTTAGAGAAGGAGCACATGGTGAACATGGAAAGCCTTAAACACAACTTGAATGTGCACCATAAGCAGCAGTTAGATGAAGTACAGAATGAAATGAGTCGAAGGATAGAAGCCATGCAGTATGAAAAGGACAACTTAATCACAAAGCAAAATCAGTTGATACTAGAGATTACAAACCTGAAAGATTTACAGCAGTCTATTGTGAATTCTAAATCTGAAGAAATGGCACTTCAAATCCATGAACTGGAGAAGGAGATTGAAGTGCTTAGGCAAGAGGAAAAAGAGAAGGGTACCCTTGAACAAGAAATACAAGAGCTGCAGCTTAAAACTGAATTGATGCAGGAAGAGATGAGGGAGAGAGAAGATAGCCTTCAAAAAAAATGTTCAGACCTAGAAACACAAAATAGTGTTCTTAAGGGGGAAAATGAAACTCTGGAAGAGAAATTAAAAAATATGTTGGTAAGCTCTGAAGAAAACATACTTTGTAACAGTAGTGTTAGCTCTAAAACAGAAATTTTGGACTTGCAAAAAAGAATAGAAAATCTGATTACTGAAAACGAGCTACTTAAAAACCAAAACAGTATCCTCCAAGAGGATACTGAAAGGCAGAAGAGTGCCTTTTCATTGACTGAGAAAAAACTTGAAGCTAGTTGTGAAGAACTGCAGAAAGAATGTGCAAGTCTTCTGAAGGCAAAAACTGAGTTAGAAGAGAACAAGAAAAAGCAGGAAGCCGAATATAAAAGCAAACTCAAAGCTTTGAATGAAAAACTCTGCTATTTACAAAGCAATAGACCAGTTTTATTTAAAACTAAACCCTCTGGTTTTGAAGGGAGTAAAGAAATAAAGGTGTCTGGGGAAGACATATTTGAGGCTGGAGAAGTTGTTGAGAAAGATGCAACAGAACTTATGGAAAAGCTTCAGGTTGCTCAGCGTGAGAAAGTAGAATTATCCCTGAGACTTTCTGATCTCTCTGAACAATTAAAGTCAAAGGATAGTGAAATCTGTCATTTAAATGAAGAGGTCAAATCCTTAAAAGATGAGAAAGAGCAAATTCTGGTAAAATGTAAAGAACTAGAAGTCACAATTAGTCACGTTCAGAGAACAAAGAGTAGTAGTAATGACTCTAAGACAAAATGCTCTAAAGGAAAATCTCTAAAGACTGCTACTCCAGCATCTGAAAGTAGGAATAAATCCCCTGGTTCAAGGAGTAAAGCTGATGAAGGAATAAATATAAGAGGTAATCGAAGTTCTGATAAAGACTGCAGTCATGAGGTAACAAAAAGGAAGGAGGTCCAGCAAATGCTGAAACCAGAACAGCAGTCTCTCGTGGAACATTTGCATGGGACGCCAGACAGGCTGACAGAGGAAACATCGCTAACAGCCATTACACAGAGTGAAAATAACCTTCAGCAGCAAGTGGATGCCTTAAAATCAGAACAGGTATGTTACATAAAACAGTATGGAAAATACTTTAACTGAAAATTTGTAGGAGCTCACACTTGGAAATTAGCATCATGTTTTTTCCAATTGACTGCTCTGAAGTATAGGTGTGTGTGTCGGTGTGACCAGTGGTTGAAAGGGGTTACATGAATGACCAGAATTATAATCATAGTCAATGTGTATGAGGATGCTTTTTGAATGGAAAAAATACTCTTCTCTTACATTTAATTAAATCAACAGCACCAACAAAAATGTAAGAAGACTACCAGAGCACTTCATATTTTGATGCAGCATTTCACTTACTTAAGAGGAAAATGTATTTTGGACATAATTTTTTATTTTGTGATGAGTTTTTTCAGTTCTCTAGTCATTCAAACAATATAAAACATAATGAAACTTCGTCAGTCATCTTTGACCAAACTTTTGAAATATCAAACTTGTGAAACACTAATATTACATTATCAAATTTTTTGTGTTTGTATGGTTATCGCTTCTTGAGAAATGTATGTGGGTGTGATAATGAGAACGCATATTGTGTGATTCCAACTATTCTCTTAAGTTTTGCTGGAGCAATTTTGCTTGTATTTCTTGTTATTGGAAATTAATTTTAGGTAATATGGAAAGGACTGTTATTTGTCAATATAGATAGCTAAGTACTGAGTTACTAGTATATAGTTAGGTAGTGGAATCATAAATCTGTATATAAATTTAAATTTATGTACACTGGTGAAGTTCAGTAGCATGCTGCAAGATGTATGCAACTAAGTGTTCTGTGGAAATAGATGTTAAGCAGACTTCTACTTTCTTAGATTTTTTTTCGTGTTATAAAAATCCACCTAACAGTGAACTAATACCACCAACTGCCTAATACTGTGTTGTAGTTCATTCATTTCCTAAGAAGTAAAATCACAAGCAAAGCCACATTGGAAACAGTTGTGAGATTATAAAAAAGGGCTTTAGCTTTGTGATGGTTTGGTTTAGGCTTGTTTGTTTGTTTGATTGGTTGATTTGGTTTTTATAAGGCTGTGATAAGGGTCTTACTTTCTAGTCCTGCCATAGAACTAAAAATCATTGTGGTCCAGAGCTGTCAAAAAACCTTTTCAAACTTCGTGTCTGGGATATGCCAACAGCTGCCTGTTGGCATACCCCAAACATCTTTTTTCTTCAGCAATAACATTCCCAAAGTGCAGACTAGAACTACAAGCCTTGGAAATCAATGTTTTTAAGGTCTGCTAGTAATACAATCTTTTCTCTGTGTTTGGAGTACACTTCCTTAACTACTCCATTAGTAGTGATACTGCTCTTGCTTCACTGGGTTAAAATTCGTTGGGATTTTATTGCTGCAAAATAGGAATTGAAGCATATTGAATTTTGTTGATTTTAATTTGATTTTTGTTTTAAGTTGAAGAAGTGTCTTACTATTTCGTTAAAACTCAATTTTCCAAACTATGTATATTTAAATTTACCTTATGCATACCATATATGCAGCATTCCATTCAACACATTATTAATCTCAGAAGTTTCCAAAGATGGGTCTTTCTATATACTTGTTTCTCTTTTTAAATTGTGTCTTTTTATTCAAAGACTGATTTACAACTACAAATGGAAGCACAGCGGATTTGCCTGTCCCTGGTTTATTCAGCTCATGTAGACCAGGTTCGTGAGTCCTTGAAAGCAGAAAAAGAGAGTGCACTTTGCAGTCTTAAAGAGGAACTTGTTCATAGTCATCTACAAGAGATGAATGATCTTAAAAGAATGCATCAGCTGGAGCTCCAGACCCTGAAATTTCAACAAGCAGGTAACTTGACCAATATTATGAGAATGAAGCTCTGTACGAAAAGCAGTGTCTTAAAAAACCCCAACCAAACAAGCACAAGAGTTTATGTACCTAGCTGTCCAATAAATTGTTTTTATAGAACATTTTGAAGTGGTTTTTTAACAAATTGTATAGCCAGTACATGTAGTCTATTACTGAGGTAACTTGAAAAAAAAAAAGTATATTAAAAAATAAGGAATCAAAAGTATTACAACTCATTGTTTGCTGTTTGCATTAGCTTAATTAATTGTAAAGAACTATGTAATAGATTCACCCGTAAGGTGAAATAAGCAAATCAGCATCAGCAAAGTATTTTTGGACTTGTTCTTTTCTGTTTTCTTTGAATTGCTGCATTGACTCCCTGCATACTTTAGGTAAACTTTGGTACTACTTTTTGCCTCAGTGAGCTTTTATGTTATCATGATGGTTTTCTATCCCAGCTTTTTCTGTTATCCCATGTTTTGCTCTTGTTTAACTTTTTTGCATAAGTTCTTCTCCCTTCAGTATGTTTCTTTTATCCTTCTGGAGGTCACTAATACACAAAGCCATTTCTTATGTCTTGCTCCTCTAGAATGTGCAGCTCAACTCTGATAATTGAAACTGCCCGTGTGTCAGAACAATAAAGAGGGGAACAAAAAACCATGCCCTTCTTCAAGCTGAAGAGGCAGCCTCACTGAGGCAGGAAATTAGGCCCTTGAAAAGTTGTTGTGCATCTAGAGTTTAAAAATAATATGAATAATTTGTATTCATAGATGATGAAGGGAAATCTACACAAAGACTTATAGAAAAACTGAATGAAGCTGTAACTGAAGAATGTTCCAGGCTGGCTCAGGTAAGACTTAGCAAAAAGCCTCTTTTAAAATGAGAATTTGGAAGACAAAAAATGATTACTGTGAGTCATCATATTTTTCCACATTATTTTTGCAGGTTTCCTTTGCAGCTTTTTTCTTTGCATTGATCTCAAAATAGAGACTGCTAAACCTAGGCTTCCAAAATAGCATTGCAAAGGGTTTTGTGGTTTTTTTTCCTAAACTGGTTTATGGCCTTGTCCAGACAAGTCTTTTGTCTAAACATAGTCTTAAGCTTCTATCTAATATTGATCTCGTCTGTACTAGTTTGGAAATACTTTTTTCCTTTCTCTTTGTCTCTGGATATGTGTTTTTGATTCAAGAGTCTGATGTCACACACGTATTGAGGCACAAGACATCACCTCTCATATCTGCAATAAGATAGTAATTTCTTTCTTAGCTGCAGCTTATCTTTCAAAGACTTAAAAGTGTCAATCTAAAAAAGTTACTGTCTTATTGTTTTTAGTAAATAAACATTATAGTCAAAAATTGAAGCCTATGTTTAGACTTTATTCTAATAACAGCCACCCATAATAATAATTTGCCGTATCTTTTTATGTAGAGTAGTAGTAATTGATGGCCCTTACAGGTAATTTTTGATCATCAGTTGAATTATTTATTAGACTTATTTCTAGATAAATTAAGCTGGTTTTGTCACTCATTATAAGCCATGGTTTTCAAGTCTAAAATACTTCTAATGGATGGGGTTTGTGGTTTGTGGGGGTTTTTTCCTTCTTTGCTGGACTTTTTTCAGCACCTTTTCGGGAAAGTGAATAGCAGAACTTTTTAACTTGAGATGCAGTGTAGGAGAGATTAAGCAGGACTCCGTGATAGCTCACAGAAAGCAGCAGCTGAATGGGAGTCCTTGGCATGAGTTACTTCACAGTGTGAAAAATGCTGCCTGTTTGTATGATTCTTTGTTGAGCTGTCAGAGAAATTACAGTTTTACTTTTATAAGTTGAATTTGGTTTTTGTTGAGTACAAAATCTTTAGAAAAAGAATCCCACTGTGCTTTGAGCAAGCGGTTTCTTTTCAAGTATCACTTATCTTCAGAAATCATATGGATACATCTTCTGCCCATTGTGAATATGGCAGTGTTCTGCTGACCATATAACACCAACAAACATGGAGTATTCTGTTCATTACTTGCTTTTTTATGCCGTACCCTTGTATCTGATTTGTTCAGCACTTAAAGAACTGGATGAGCTGTAATCCTTAAAAAGATACAAATTTCTGCTGTAGGGAATTCCTCTTCCAAGTAAAATTGCAGCTTATGAGAATGAGACATTTACAATGTAAATTCGCTTTCCACATTAATGAGGGAGGCCTTTCTCTACAAGAGAAATACTTGGCAGTTCCAAATTGAATAATGATTTGAAAACATATGCATTTATGGTTTAGCTGAAGAGTCTTTTCATATCTGTTTCTTTTATCAGGAGTTTTAAAGATTGTCTAGTTTCTTGATTTAACAGAACATTTATGCCATCATTTTCACAGAAATTAATGCTCACCAAGTACTACTTTCCTATTTTTCTTGTTTTCTGTGTGAATTGTGATTGATAAAATAGTAAGAAAGTGTTTACTTTTTGCTTTGTTTCATTTGTTATACAGGTTTTGTGTAGCAGTCAAAATGAACATCCTTCAGCTGCTGTGGAAGCTGGTGATAGGGAACAGGAAATTTTCTGTAAACCTGCTGTGAAAGAAAAACTGAGTATAGAGTTACCAGTACACAGAGGTCAAGCTCAAGGTAATGACTTTGTACTATCATGCTGGTTAAAAGTACTTATTTAAAGTATTTCAGACTGGTAATTTTGCCATTACTTCTTCAGGTACTAATTCATGTGCTTAAATAGATGTTTTAGAGGTTTCCTCATTATTCTTAACCACCTAATTTTTATTATGGATATTTTCTTATGCTGTTTTCATTTTAGTGGATATTGGTGAAAAAAAGTAGGTGTTTGGGGTTTTTCTCTTCCTCTTTCTCCTTCTATAGAAGAAGCTAGCAGCCCTACCAAAAAAATGCATATGTATCAATGCGTATAAAAATGCATTCAAAATCTGGAAGGGCTTCACTTGTTTCCATATTTTGTAATTTTTATCAGACAATTCTTCAGGGGAGAACTTACGAACAAATCATTTGTGTTAAAATTTATAGTAAAATGCTTGTTTTCTTTTCTTGTTTTAAAGTCCCTGGTTCTTTGTGTAATTTAACTGTGCAAGAACGTATGGACGCACTTCTATGCAAGATAATGGAAGAATACAGCAGGCTGAAAGCACTTCAAACACAGCTGACGGCCGAGTCTAAACAGGTACACTTTTACAGCATAGGCTGTAAGAGCATTTGAATTTTGTCTGTCGCATGAATTCTTTCTGCGTGAGTGAGGAAGAATTTGGAAGTGTGTTTGTGTATCCTGGTTGAGTGGCAGAGCAAGGGAATGGTTTGAGAAAATGGAGAAAGCTGCTCTCCATGTCACAGAATTGTGGGCTGGTTGAGGTTAGGAGACACCTCTGCAGTTCATCTAATCCAGCTCCTCGCCCAAAGCAGTGTCAGCTAGAAAAGGTTGCCAAGAACTGTGTCCAGCTGAATTTTGATACTTCACAAGCTGGGTGGGCAACTTTGTCTCCTTCAGGTTATACATGCCCAGCTCTTCCAACCTCTCCTTGTACAACAAATGCTCCAAGCCTCCCGTCTCCTTTGTAACTCTGCTGAACTCATGCCAGTATGTCCATTTCTCTTTCATACTGGGAGTGCAGCACTGGATATAATATTTTTGTGCTACTACTAGACAAATTGTTGTTAATTGACTTGATTATTATGTAGGTCAAAGAACCATGGCTATCTTCTTCAGAAAGGAGGAAAGAAGAGGAACCTATCCATCTGGAAATGGGAAAGGAAAATCTGCAGACTCCTTCACAGAGTCTAATGGGTAAAAAGATGTATATGCTGGTTTTAATGTATGTATATTGACAAAGAAAGAAAAGACAATGACTTTTAATTGTAACTGATTTATATCTTACTACGGCTTGAACATAAGAGATTTTTTCAGATTTTGCAGTACAATACTCTGATTTTCTTAATTCTGTAGAATATTTCAGAATTACATTCTGTGATACATTTTTGGTTTAGTATTTTTTAGTTTTCCACAATAAAAATTTGTTACCGATATCAGATACTATTTTGCAAAATGGATGATTAGGTTATCGTTCTTTGTTATGGAAAAGTAGTTGGTAGGATGTCATAATTTTCTTTTTAATTACATTAATTATTCAGTCCATCACTGCTAAATATTTGTGAAGAAGTTTCTTTCTTTCTTTCTTTCTTTCTCACCCCCTGCTTCAAATAACCTATATATAGATCCTACAATTCAAGAGTACTGTTCGAAGGAGATAGGGAACCTTAAAAAGCAACTTGAGGAGCAGCATGCTCAAGAACTGGAACTCCTCCGGTCCTATTTCCAACAGCAGCTGAAAGAAAGTCAAGAGAGGTACACTACAGAGATTGTCCATCTGCAGGATAAGCTTCAGATTGCTGGGATATCCTCTGACCACACAAGGTATTAACCAGTTTTACAATGGTTGTATATATTTGCGGTTGTTCAAGGAGTGTTTCAAATAACCATTCGTGTAAAGCTATGTGTTTTGTTTCAGAATTCGAGAAATTCTTTATAACCATATTGCTCTTCTGTAGTTTTGTTCCTTCAAGAGTTAAGACTCTTATAAAGAAATGACATAAACATTGCAAATTAAGTAGTGCAGCATTTATAGTTAATAAACGAAGATTTGATAAACGGAATAGTGTATAAGGGTAATTTCATATATATGAGCTTTATAGCAGCAATTTCCAAACTTCAACTCTAGACCACATTTAATCCTCTCCAGGCACTGTTCTTTACCTCTAAAGGCATCTTGTGTAGCTGTAGTTGCCTGAAATCAATTATTTTCTAGAATGATAGGTAGTAATAAAGTTTGAGTTGAAGTTTAGGTCCACTTAACACTTTCTGGTTTTCACCAAGTCATGGGCAATGAAATACTGATTTATTTTTTTTTAATTATTATTTCCCCTCTCTGCTTTTTGTACCTTTTTAGTGTATCCACAGATTCAGAAAGAAAGTTAAAAGAAGTCTTCAGGAAAGTAAAGCGCACAGAAAATCTTCATCAGAAAAGAACAGATAAAGCATTAGAGGTAAGGTATTAACTCAGTTGACAGCTAATATAT
>VZTA01020556.1:12917-32221 GCA_013398855.1 Mohoua ochrocephala
AATACATGATGTATTATTTTGTATTATAATATAGATAATATATAATTCATGTAATATATAATACATATATTATATATATTGTATATTTTATACATTATATATATTATATATGTATAAAAAAAATATGTGTTATATATATATATATGTTTTATATATATATATATAAATAAATAAATATATATATATATAACTATAACACCTGGGGACAATTTTCAGGTGCCCCATGCTCTGCCTGGGCTCTTTGGGTGGGTGACCTTTCTTAAAAGCTTCGATAAATCCAAAACTCCTACCCAACCCTGCAGCCTGACTGGCTGCAGTACAGTAACACCTTTTCCTCCCTCGAAAAGCTGCTCCCAGCTCCAGTGGGACACCAAAGATTGCCTTACCCTGGGCAGGGGGGTAGTGATGGGGACATGAGAGTGTCCTCCGTTATCTGGCCGGGCAAGAGCACAAAGATTTAAAGCTCTGCCATTTTAGATCATTTCTTTAGGACAATAAGTCTTAAAGAGTCTGAAATGCAATCCAGGTCCCACTGCTGAACCCCCCCTCCTGTGACCTCACCTGGGCAGGGCTCTGTGGGAAGCAGCAGAAAGCTGGAAGCTGTCCTTTCCCACTGTTCTCTGTGGAACAGTGACGTGGGGATACATAAAAAATAGAGAAATTTGACAGAAAATAAACCTTTCTTTCCAGCTGGCTCTGAACCTATAAAATATAAGTGCACAGGGCTACATGAAGTGTTCCTGAGGTGCAAATCTTACCTCAGGTCTGGGAAGGAGAGAAGAGCAGCCCTTGACTTGTCTGTGAAGAGGTCACCTTCTCCTCCTCTTCATGAGGAGCTTCCAATGCCAGATTTATCCTTCTGGGAGAAGTGGAGGTGAGACTGGTCAAAGATCCTGCTCCTGCTCTCATAAATGGTGGGGGGCAGCCAGGTTGTACGGAAATGAAGGGATTGAGCCACAAACAGGGACATTACCAGGGACAGAATGGCATCACTGCAGGCTCACTCCCTCCAGCACCTGCCTGAAAGTCATCCAGCCTCTGGTAATCCCTTCTGCTCGTATCCCATGGCATTTCTCCTGGAATTCCCTTCACCCCATTCCTCATGGCTGGAGGCCTCATTCCCAATGCCCATCATTAACTCTGCTGTTGTCACAAAGTCCCCTTGTCACAAAGTCCCCGTGGTCTTGCACAGTGCTTAGAAAAAGCTGCAGGACTTTCCCAGCAGAGTGGCAACCACCCTCAATTCCTGCTTTCCAAACATTTGCAAGGAAGGAAAAACATCAGTCAGACAAAGAAAGATCTTAAAATCCAGGTAAAGCTCACGATGCACTGCAGAGCTTCACCCAGAGCAAGAAATGCCACAGCAGGAAAAAAATCCTGCCCCAGCAGCACACTCCGTGTGGAAAACAAGTCCCTGGGAATTCCCATGAGGATTCTGCACAGGCTTGAGGGAAGCCTGGAATGGTGCAGATGTTTAGAAGCTTAAAATTCTTCCCTCCTGACAACCCCACCCTCCCTCCCATGTTCTCCTCACCTTCTCTGCCCTGGGCCAGTCCAGCCAGCAGACTCGGAAGTGAAACTCTTTCACCTTTTTGCAGCCAACCTGTTTAAAACACATCACAAACCCAAACGTCTCCTTTTCCCACCCCAACAATCAGCAAAACCAGGCGGGTTTTGAAACAAATTGAATTTTATTCTTTGCAAATGTTTGCAAGCCACAAGATTTGTCAGAAAAGTTGTCCCGAAAGGCAGAGAGAAGGAAGAGTTAAAGCAGAGACTGGGCTACCCCTGGAGCAGTTTACAGAGCAATTAAAGGTGACAAAGGGAGGAATAAATGAGCTGCACATCCAAAAGGAGCATTAATAAAAAACAAATGAGTATCTGAAATGTTTCAGAGCCGGTGTTCGAGTGGCTTGTGTGGTTGTAGGTATGTGTCAAAATGAAACTGAAATAAATGAACACTTGCAGTGTTCCAGGCTCTGCCTGGGGGGTGTTGGTGATGATGGCTCGAAAATGAGACAGTCTGTGCCACAAACCCTGTGACCCCTCAGTCCTGCCCCTGCAGGACACTCCTGCTCCCATGGGATGCCTGTTTGTCCCTCAGCCCCCACCCCAGCCCACTCCCACATCTCAGGGCAGCACAGGGATGGGGGTGGCAGAGAGGAGAAAAATGATCGGATTAATTAATTAATCGGATTAATTAATTCCTGCATGAAGCTACACTCAGCCAAAGAATGGGGTAAATGCAGTAAATATTCATAAATCTGATTTCCTTTGATTAGCTCTCAAAAGCAGTTGCTGTCCGTACTTTTCCATACCGATGCTCCGAATTTTCCAACCAATTCCAACCAATCGTTTTCTCTCCAAAACAGAGAAAAGCATGGAAAATATGAACCAATGTATGGAACCATCTCCAACTCCACACCCCGGAGTGCTGTGCCCTCTGATCCCTCCCAGGGGTCCCTGTAAGGACTGGATTCACCACCATGGGATTCATCAGCAACCCTTGCTGTCAACCTGGAAAGCGTCCTGGACTTGGACACAGCAAATACTACACAGGGCAAGCACACGGAACAGCATCATCAGCAGTGAAATTTAATCTGTGTTAATTGACTCCTGCCTTCCCTCAATCATATTAGTTTACATTTCACCATATACACAGAACACCAAAACTATGCCTATTCTGGATTCGAACGTTGCCATTTTTAGTTGAGAATCCAAAAGACTCAGCCAAAACCCCCAAGAACTGAACTCTTAAGAAGTTCAGTGACAGCTGAGAAAACCCTTTTGAAATGCCCCTTCCCCACCCCTCAGGGAATGCTCACACCAAGGCAGCAGAAGGTGCTGTGAGCACCCTCCAACTTCTTGCCACCACCGAGGGTCACAGGAACAAGAGATATGAGGGACTTGGAGGGGAAAAGTACCAAAATAACCCAAACGTGCAGCCCAGATGTGTGGTGTGTGCAGGGGTGAGGCAAAGCCAGGCCTGGCTCCAGTGGATTTGCAAACACAGAGGATCCAGAGTCTCCCTCACAGCAGTGCTCAGAGGCTTTCAAAGCTTACAACGAATCATCATCAACATCCAGAACGTTTTTCTGGAAGAAAATGAACCATCATTCCCCCTCTGTTTGCTCAGAGCCACATCCCAAGAACTGCTTTTCCCAGTTCACTGCCAAGTCAGGGCACTGCACATGGAATCAAAGATGGCTGAGGAGAACAAAAGCAGCACGGAGATAGAAAGCTTCAAAGAACTAAACCTGAGTTAACACAATCATTAATCTCTACATACCTGGCATGACAAACACCCAGCAGCATCCTGGTTTTGGGAGTTTTTCCAGCTGCAGGTACCACACTACCATGGGGATCAGCTCCCGGTGTGCCAGGCTTGGCCTTGGCCCTCGAGTGAAGGGATCCTTGCTACACCTGCCTGGAGCCCGCCAGAGAACAAGCAACCAGTGGCTCGTGTCTAAAACTTAACTAGTTTTGCATCACTGTGAAGAAATAAAGAGTGGATGATAAAAGCTTCCCAAGAAAAACAAGTGTTTATGTGCACAAACAGTGAAAAAAATCTCCATTTCCATCACCAAAGTGCACTCCGAGAGGAAAAACAACCAATAAATCAGTGGCAAAAGCTGCCCCAGTTTGGCACCCAATTTGTGGAGCACAGACAAAATAAAAACCAAACCAGAAATCTACCAAGAAACCTCCCCCCAAAAAAAGCACTGCCTTTATTTCTGTTTTATTTAGAAACTTTTGCTCTTTGTAAGGTGATAATGCGGAATTTTACTTTATGATCTGAAAGTTAAAACAAAAAATAATTCAAGAGAT
Organism: Mohoua ochrocephala; assembly: GCA_013398855.1. NCBI lineage: Eukaryota > Metazoa > Chordata > Aves > Passeriformes > Acanthizidae > Mohoua > Mohoua ochrocephala. The sequence goes on from VZTA01020556.1 coordinate 16,746, forward strand.
TTTTCCTTCCCCTAAGTACTACTTAAAAATCACCTCGGTGGGGTGTTTTAGAGTCCTTCCCACACCCCTGGACACCTACACTGGTAAATTAACCAGGAATAATTTGGGGAAGTAATCGAAGCACACGGAACAGAACGTGACAATGCCGTTCACCCTCTGGGACCGACCTGTGCACTTCCCATAAACAGTTTAAAATTGAAGACTTCTAAAGTCAAATGGACTAAACGGATGAGACACGACTCGTAAGGAACAGACACTTCCCATGGGTTCCATCCTGGGAGGCACCAGCACTTCCAGCTTTTGCCCGTTCCAGCGCTGCCTCCAGCACTCAGCAGCAGCCAGAAATTCTCTCTTCCATGGGTATTCAGCAAAGAGAGCCGAGAAACAGCACAAGCAGCAAACCCGAAGGGCTTCACGGAGTTAGAAACAGGGATTCTCAGCAAACCACTTGTCAGTGTATTACGGCAAACACTCCACAGCAGGGAACTGCCACCTACCACCCCGGGACTATTGCATAAATCAGACTCTGCTTATTGTGATTTTAGTTTCATTTTAGTTTCCATCCCCCTTCCTTTCACTGCAAGTGGGAATTACACGAGGGCGGAGAAAGTCCGGTCTCGAGCGCGCCCACGCGGAGCAGGGGTTTCCCGGTGTCCCGCGGGGCCCTTCCTTCCCGGCGTCTCCTGGCACCCCCTCTCCAGGAACAGCCCGGAGCTCCCGCGGGAACGGCGCACGGATGCGCGGCGCTCCCGGCCGGGTGAGCCCGGCGTTCCCCGGGGGTGGGAGCGCGGTTCCTGGGCTAAGGAAGCGTGGCAGCAGGACCGAGCGAGGCGCCGGGGGCTCACAGGCACAGCAGCGGCGAGCGGCCGCGCTCCGAGTCCTCCTCTCCGTCCCCCTCGGGAATGCGCGGCAGCAGCGCCGAGCGCGTCAGCCCCCAGAACTTGGGGGGGGACAGCTCCTTCCTGGTGGCCGTGAACTTCCAGCCCATGTGGCTCCCGCAGATCCTGCACTGGGCGATGGTCCAGGCGTACCTGCCACGGGCACAGCAAAGCCTTGGTGACAACAGCGAAGGAAAAGGCCTTTGGGAAATGCTTCGGTGGGTGACAATCCCTGGCTGGGTTTGGGAACAATCCCTGGCTGGGTTTGGGAACAATCCCAAACTGGGTTCGGTAACAATCCTAAACTGGCTTTGGGTAACAACCCCAAACTGGGTTCAATTAACAATCCCAAACTGGGTTCAGGTAACAATCCCAGCTGGGTTTGGGTAACAATCCCAAACTGGGTTCAATTAACAATCCCAAACTGGGTTCAGGTAACAATCCCAAACTGGGTTCGGGTAACAATCCCAAACTGGGTTCAGTAACAATCCCCAGCTGGGTTTGGGTAACAATCCCAAACTGGGTTCAGTAACAATCCCAAACTGAGTTCAGGTAACAATCCCAAACTGGGTTCAGTAACAATCCCAAACTGGGTTCAGGTAACAATCCCAAACTGAGTTCAGGTAACAATCCCAGACTGGGTTTGGTAACAATCCCAAAGTGAGTTTGGGTAACAATCCCCAGCTGGGTTCCCAAAGAATCCTCAGGAATCCAGGTCCCACCTAAAAACCCTCCAGAGCTTAAAAATAATAAAGAAAAAACCCCCCAAACATCCCACCCCCAAAGCCCTCTCTTCCCTCTCTGAAGAGAGGAAGCAGCCAAAGCTTTTTACTGCCCCAGGTTTCAGCAGTGAGAGCCCTAAAGAGGGGTCAGAAAACTTCTCCAAGTGAGTGACTTAATGGGAATAAAAGTGATTTTTGCCCTGCTCCCCAAATAACAGGGACTGCTGCACTCCCCACAGCAGCAGAGCTTTTCTCTAACAAAAAGTCAAATGGGCTTTTTTTCTCAGGGTTTTTCTACCTTTTCCTAAGGTAGAACATGAATATTTCAAAGCCCTCATAAAAGAAAAGAGCTGAGAAAACACAAAAGGATGAGAAATATTAATTCCAGATATTACAAGTCCCAAATTTTCTTCGGGGAGTGTTAAAATGTGTGACAGAAATGCCAGACATCCTCCAAGCCATTGCTCAGTTCTATGTGATATTCCAGGAAAAAAAATCCTGGCTGCAAGACCTGTTATTATTGGGCAAACTTTTACATCTTAACATTTAATTCTGTTACTGTCTCAGAAAGACAGACTACTATTAATTATTCATTATTAAAATAAAATCAAAGGTAATCAGATCAACACAAATGTTAGTCATTTTTCATTTCATGTAACGTTTCTTCAGTTTTTAGATACAAAAATGTGTTTCAGTAGCCTAAATGCATTTATATCTTCTGGGTTTTGTTTGCACTAAAGCTGTGTGAAAACAATTCTTTCAGTTGTACCTTCAACAAAACTACACACAAAGAAACCCCCAGACTACTTGGTTTAAACAGTTTAGATCCCGGAATGTGTTTTAAAATCTTAATATTTCCCCATTTTAAAACCATTAACGATAAATTCTGCAATATTTTATGTGATTTGTCCGTTTTATTCTGTATTTTGAATAAGCCTAAATTTACTCCCTTATTTTTTATATGAGTGAAATGATGGCACGTGCCTAAAAAATTCCATATTTACTACTCCACCCTCCCAGAAATACCCAATTTGGGTAATTTTCTAATAAAACGCTGCTGCTCTTACCCAGGGAACCAGCTGTGCTCTGTTGAGGGCCGACCACTGAGACTCAGGTTGCAGGCTTTATATACAGTGAGGGTTTCGTGGATGTATCCATGGGGATTCACATAGGCTGCCATGGGCCCACACAAGGATAAGCTACAAAACACACAAGGAATTCTGTCAGGGTGCAAGGAAAAATCAAAAAAAAAACACCAACAAACCCCAAAGGGTGGCAAATGTAAAGAGGAAAAACTGCCAGCTAGGCTTTAAATATTTCTCCAGAACAAAAAAACTGCTTTTCATAGGGGAAAAAAAATGTACCATGAATTATATTATTAAAAATGGAAAGAAAATAGATGCTAATTTAAAGTATTATTGGTCAAATGTTCTTAGAATTGCAGGAAAGTACACGATAGACTCATCTTGTGCATTATGTTAAACAGCAAAGAAAAGCAAGGGAAATGTAACTTTAAAAGTGAGCAAAAACGTTCATTTATTGCAGCAACTTCTCAGCACCTTCTGCTTAAAGTTCATCGCATTGACACAGCAGGAATTGTGGTGTCTGCAATCCATTACTCGATCAGAAGATAAGAAATGGCTTTTAATTACCCCATCAGCTCCTTATCACACCGATAAAGAAAAGCCGTGGGGAGTCTTTGTTAACCCAAACCATCTTTTAACCTTCCCATTATCGCAGGGGACGGGCTGATAGGAGTTAATCGAGATTAGAAACAGCGACAAGGCTGACAGAAGCAGCAATTATTTGGGAAATGTAATCATTGTTAAACACGGGAGATACTGTACAGGGCAAACAGAGAATGGGGCCAGCCTGCAGTTATCAAGAATAACCTTAAATTCCTACAGGAAAAAAGGGAGCACAACATGTAATGGCATAAATAGGAACCTTCCCTGCATGCCAGCACCCTGGGAGCCTGTTTATATCCCCTAATTAGTGCGTTTTAATCTGCTCTTAAGGCCTGTCGACACATAAATGAAGTGCTGGGAAATAAAATTTGGGATCTCCCAAACTTTATTCAGAAATACCAGGATGAAAAAGTCTTTGTGTGGCGCATTTACATTTCAAATTGTTCAGTGCAAGGTGCTGGGGGTGTGGCACAACACCAATTTCTGTTACAATATACCTGGAAATGCTGAGATTTCCTACCTTTTTATTAAAGAAGCTCAAATATAAACTCCCCATAAATATTTACTTAAATTTGATTCGAGCTGTGGCAAACACAGCAGTTTTCAGACATAACCCAGCTTAATCTGCTTTGCTGTGCCCGTGCTTCTGACCAAGGACCTGCCCGAGATGAAGAGTAATAAACTCACCTGAATATTTCATTCTTGGTAGTTATTTCTGTGTCTTGGCATTGCTTGCAGCAGAGAGATGTACACTGGGAAAGAGAAACACAGAGGGTAATCTCATTAATTTCCAGATGCTTGTCAGCAGTGGGAAATAATAAAAATGTCTCCCCCTTTCCCTCAGAACAGACTTTGGACCGACTGTTTTGTTTATCTGAGCAACACTTATGTAGGGTATTTTTCTATGCATTTTACTTATTTAAAACCATTAATTATTCTCTAAAAGACACGACAATTTTCATACACTCCCCTCCCAAGAAGACCCACACGCAGAGAATTGGATCTGACTCCACAAAGATAATAAATGAGCCAACCTTTTAAGGTCTCTAAAGGCTAATTTAGAAAAAACAACCTTTGCTCTTCTGCAATAGAGCGCAGAAAAGGCAGATGAGACAAATGCAATCATTAAGTCTTTCTTAAATTTGAGGGTACTGTAGATCAATGGGTTTAATTTCCTCACAAAAATAGGTAAAACATATTGATCTCTCTCCCGCAGATTATAACAGATTAATCCATCTTCTACAATTTCTACAAAGTAGAACTGAACAATTCATCACTGACACTGCCCAGAAAAGCAGCATTTAAATCAGCTCAGCAGAACACTGCCATTAATTTTCAGGACGTGCAGTACTTGTACTTCTTTTTAAGGGTAATGCCTGGGAAATTACCCCCAAAAGGATCCACTGTGTTTTGGAATAAAACGCTGCCTGCAGGGATCTGGATCAGGACAGGATCTTCACCTGTGCTGTTATAACCTGGAGTTTGTGCTTCTGAGCGCCCTGAGCTGTGACTCCTGCGCTCTGCTTGTGGCACCACACACTCAAATCCCTCTTTCCCCTCTCCCTGTCTCCCTTCAGAGCTCGTTGCTGCATTTCAGCTCCTCCAGCTCCTTTCCTGGAGGTGCCTCTGGTCCTGCCCCACTCTGTGCTCACTGGACACTGAGTGAGGACAAGAGCTCTACAACACAGCGACTCTTTACCCCCTCCTGAAGCTCTCCTGGCCTCTCTCTCCTGCCAGGGACCTTCCCCAGTCCTTTTAAACCACCCTCAGATTGCAATCCAACGCTCACACAGCACTCTGAGTCCAATTCAGCCACTAATTAATTCCATGGCTCCACTTCCAAACCCATCTAATGACCACAATTAGCACTCCCAGGTGGAACTGCACCCGGGAGTCAGGCACACTCCTTAAACAGGCACAGGTAACTGGGTTAACAACAGGGAAAGCTGATAAAAGTACAATATAATTCACTGGTATCACAGACAAGGGGAAATGGATCAGCTCTCAGGATCACTTTTATTACTGGAAATTACATTCTGAGCAAGCCAGGGCATCCTAAAGAACTCTGGCTAAAAATGACTGGATTGGACCAAAATGTTTCTGAATAAACTGTAAAAAGCCATAATGCACTACTCACCATTCTGACACAGAACAGAGCAATCAAACACATTTACAGACTGAAATGGCACATCGATGAGGAAAACACCTTTAGGTGTATAACCTAAAAAGCAACTTTAACTTGAATTTACGAGGGTAACTTAAGTTTTCCCCTCTCTTTGGAATTTGTAGAGAATATGTAATTACTGGACATGAATGGTTCTCAGCAGCACTTGAGTATCAGGGTATTTTCAGAGTTTCAGCTCAGGAAAGACAAGTGAAATTTAGGCTGATTACAGCCTCTGGCAAAAGCCTGCCCATTTTTGTCTCAGAATTTGGAAGACATGTTTTCTGTCTCCTTTCTTGAAATTTCTGGTGCACGAACTTTGGGAAGAGGAACACTATTAAAATGACTTTTTTGGTTCTCTTTTCCCCAGGAACAGGCAAGAATTTAATGACAGTAATTTTTAGGCTAACGGGCCAAATTTCCACTGCTCTGTATCCATTAGACAAACACAGAATTGTTATTCAGAAAAGATAAAATTCTTATCAAGAACAGTACTACACAAAAATAGAACATTTAAGAGCATTGCAAGGCCATGGCGATGGAAAGAAAGGAAGGGAAACAAGGTTTTGAACATCTTACCAAGGAATTGCCTAACAAGTCTTATTAAAAAAAAAACCTTTTTAGTCCAATCTTTAGATTTATGCTCAATACTACAAAGATTTTGCTACAAAATCCACAAGCTTCCATGGCAAAAAGATACTTGGCTGTGGTGTCAGAATGGGGCTACGATGGTTGTCAGCAACACTGGACTTGTAGCACCATCTCTTGGCTAAAAAAGTGCTGTGCCACACTGAAAGACTTCTAACAAAAGCAAATATTATTATATATCATACTGCTATGTATTATTATATATTTCCTGCTTGCTGGCAAACCCAACCCAGCACTGAGACACCAGTTCCTTCTCCAGCAAACTTCTGAAGAAACAAGAGAACACCCAAATTCACCCTCTGGGAGGATCAGCTCCACTCGTTTCTGCACAAAATTATAACAGTCGCTCCTGTGGGGGGTTTTTTTTTGGCAAGAATAATTTGATGGCAAATAAAGAACGACTCACTTTGTTCATGATATCTAACTCACACCGCAGCCTCTGCACAGCGCTGCCTATTTTGAGCAACTGGATACGCAAAGCGTCGTCAATGGGCAGGCAGGCAGCAACTCTGTAAGAAAAATCTAGAAATGAGAAAGCAGCAGGCCTGTTAGAATTAACAGAGAAACAAATCAAAACCAACTGCTTCTACTTACTGTACAGCAGGGGAATTATCTAAGCTGGGTTTTCTTAAGAAATTTACAAAATTATTTAAGAATGTGAGTTGGTAAGACCTCGTACCTATTGGGTTTGATGGAAGAGATTCATCTTTAAGGTTTTCATCCCACTCATGGAGCTGCCTCTTGACTCTTTCCATCAAGGTTTCCTTTTGTTAGAAGAAAAGCCTAATTTAAATACACAGGTATGGCTGTTTTCTTAGGAAAAAAACAAAAGGGAAGCAAAATGCAGTGTAAGCTCTTTTCCCTAAGTGGACAGTAGCTTTTAATTAAAGAGTAATTAAAGAATCACATTGCATCTACGTATTTTAACAGTGTTTGCTCTGAGACAACAAAGCAGGAACCAGAATCTCTGCTATTCCTCCCCATTTGCTCCAGGAAGGAGGGAACAACCACACAGAGGGAGAAGCCCTTCCTGATCTTTTCACACTACACTGAACATAAAATGCTTTAAAATGGAAATTATGAGCCAACAAAATTAAAGCTTTTATATTATCCTACATTTAGCTATTACAACCATAAAACTCGCTGCAGGTTATCTGATTTAAGGGTGAACTTACAGCATCATAGAGAGAGTAGAGCCAAGGGGGCCAAGATGTCAAACTCGCACAGTGGAACTTCCTCTGAAACCAAACCCACAAATATTTATCCTTTAACATTAGCAGGTTTTAGGGAGTTTTTTTGTTAAACAAATAGAACAGAAGAGACAGACCTGAATACTTAAAGACACAAGAAATGATCCCCATCAGGACCAGCACTTCACTGTGAAGCTTCCAAACCTATTTTCAGATGCACTGAGAGCTAAGCCTTCTGAACAGGACAATGCACGGATTTGGTCACAAAACCTGTCTCTGCATTAGAGGTATTTCTGGTGTTCAGTAATAAGAAATTATGTCTTTCAAAAGGGTATCCATCTGAAATGGGAGACAGTTCAAAATTTAAGTGCTATTAACAGTGCATCTGTTCCTAAGTCTCTACCAGATGTCCCCGGAACCACCAAATTTCCACCAGGGTAATGTCATTTGCTTAATTAACCAATTCTCTCCAGCGATTTCTGAGCACAGAAATTTGGAGCTTTAGTTAATAAAAGTCTAAAAAGCAGTGTACAACATAACTGCATTGCTTTCCAAAAGAGAATCTCACATTGCACTGTGAATATGTACAAACTCAATTTTAACCTCCCCCCTGAGGACAGCTCTCCTCACGTACAAATTACACCCACAGAGGCATGGAGGTCAACAGGACAATGACCCTGCTCTGGATCTGCAGCCCAGGTTTTTCCTAAAGTGGCTTCACCTGACAGAATCACCCTTGGAAAGGGATTCCCACCCCCCAGCCCAGCATTTCCGGGCTCATTGACTCACATGAACTTGGTCAGGAGCTCTGAGAATCACGAGCTCTTTGTTACCAACAGATTTTATTTTTGCTTATTTGTTTTTGAGGGTACAAGAGTTCAAAAACCATCGAAGAAAAAAGCAAATCCAGACACGAGGAGAGTTACCAGGACTCTATGTTAATTTCTGGAGGAAGTTGCAAAGACCTCTACAGAGACAGAAGATTTCAAGATATCTTCTCTGTGTCACTGACCAAAACAGTGCAATAAATAATAAATAATAAATACAGATATGAACTGGCACAGGTTTCCCACAGAGGTTGTGGACTCCCCATCCCTGGAAGTGCCCCAGGCCAGGCTGGACAGGGCTTGGAGCACCCTGGGATAGTGGAAGGTGTCCCTGCCCATGGAATGCATTTAGGGCTTTAAGGACCTTCCCAACCCAAGCCACTGTGTGATTCCATGAAAGGCAGGAGGCTGGAATCTGCCTTCCCAGTTGTGCCTCCTCCTCTACAGCTGGAATTTGACACTGATTCTCAAGATGCCACCAGAAATTAAAACAAAACCCAACAACCAAAGCCCCAGAGTAACTTCTCACCTTCTGGTACTTCTGCCACCACTGCCGAATGGCTCTGTCCTGCCAGGACGTGGGCTTGGAAGAGGGGAGCACGTGGCACCTGCTGAGAGACTGCAGCTGCACTGCTGACATGGTGGGAGGCAGCACTCGCTCGGGGAGGATCTGTACTTTAGCCTGCTGGATTCTGAGAAAGGAAACAAAAAGATGAGGTGCTCACATATTTTTTAAATGTTTTTTCTAAAATGCCTGCATTTTAAAAAAATGGATTTTACAGCTTATGGGAACACAGGCTGCTGCAATGGATTAATCACTGAGAATTTAAACAACAACCTATTCCATCAGAACTTCTGTTTATTTTAGAGCACTTGCAGATCTGTTGGGATTGTGGTGGACAGAAATACAGACAGCTTGGCAGTGGCAACACAGCAGAATGTTCCACAACCACGGATTTAGATTTTTGTCTCCTCAAGTTACTTTTGGTATAAATAGTCAGCTCTTCCATCTCAGTGCCTCGGTTTAGCTGAAATGCAGTTTGCTATCTTCAAACCACAAAAGCTTCTGTGCTCAGCCAGAGGTCAGAATCAGCAGAAATAGGATACAGACTCTGATCAGATTTTAATATCCCAGCAACAAAGGTCACCTCTGCCACAAAGACCTCAGCATATGTTGTGTGGCTACCAAGAATGCTGTCCAGCAGGAAAGACTTCATATTTTATCAGGATTATGCAGCAGAAATCCTGAAATATTCAGGTGCCTTTCATTACAAATTTCCAGTAAAAGGGACAGCACTGAACCGGTCACTTCAATAACTATAAAATGATGTCGTGCCACGAGCACTCAGGAATCAGAAACACCAAGAATTATGGAAATGTTATTCTTGCTAAGGAGCTCTGGACACTGAATTCTCAGTAACAGAGCTGCTGCAGCTGTCCAAGCACTGCCACCGTGTGTCCAAGCAGGGCTTTTCCTCTGCTGTAACGTCTGGAGTCTGTTGTTTGTAACCAAATGTTAGAGGGCAAACAGCACAGGGATTCTTCACTTCTTCAGCTGCAGGTCATAAAACCACAGAAATGCTGCTGCCAGGCCTCTTCCTAAAGCAATGCCACTCTGCTGAAGGGCAGGGTACAGCGAGCAGCTCTGGATTTACAGAGTTGGAGTAACACTTGACGAGCCTCGCAGAAAGGATTACAGAACCTCTAGCAATTGTGCTAAGAACTGTCACATGCTCCCAGAGCAGTGCTGCAGCCTGACCTCTGGCCAGTGACACTGCCACGGTGCAGGGCACGAGGCCAGGAACTTGAAAATGATGGAAGACTCAGCACATTCTCACTGGATGTCCAGGATCTTAATCACTTTTAGAAATGGGAAAAGGCATTCCTTACATAATATGTTAGAACTAGTCAGAGGAGCCTCTAAATATCACAGCTATCACACTGGAATATGGAAAAAAAATAGAAAATAGGAGAATACTGCTATCAAAGCTGACCTGAGCACAGAACTAAATGCATGGCTTTCTTACCCATCTGACTGTGTTCGTATTTCAAGCACCTTGAACCTCTGTCTTCCTATTGCTTTCACCTTGACTGTTTCAACTCCGTATTCCTGCTCTTCTCTGTAGGCATAGATTTCTGCTGTCGTTCCAAACTGTGCTTCCCTCTCATGTGCGTTACTGAAAGCAACAGAATTAAAGATGAATTAAATTAATTACCCCCCCCCAAAACAGCGCTGCTCATTCAGACTCTGCACCGACTGTACACGACTGCTCTGATCAAAAAAAAGTGATTTTGGTAAAATACCTGCAACAAATCACAGTCATTATTTTACAATAATGCAACTTCTATTGTTTTGCTTGGCTGGGTTTTTTTTGCCAGGTGGCTGCTTTATTTTAGAGTGTAGAGGTGACATTCTGGGAGCACAGGGATCACCAGTGTGTCAGCATTTCAAGCGCAGACACTGGAAGCACCAACATTCTTTAGATTGACTTTATAACAGGAACTGTTCCCACCTCCCACACAATTAATCCATAGTAAATTGCGGGGGGGAGAGGGAGGAACGTTCCCAACTTCTTCTGGCACTCATCAGCCTTTCTCTTTTCCACTTTTCCATCACCTCCTGTCTCTCAACTCCGCTGTGAAACATTTGCCAGTGCTCGTTAATTCACACACAAAACAAGCGACAATACAGCTCTCAAAGCAACAGTGTGACTTTTACATTTCAGGTCAAGGCTTATTCTTCACCAAGATGGAACAAACACAGTTACTGAAATGGAGAGGATGCTCAAACAAGGAAGCAGATCAGCACTTGCTGTTTCTCCACACAAACACGTGGTGCTGTCAAGCACCTACACTGCCGTTACATATCGGAAGGCAATTTCTGTTAAACAACTTCAACTTGCTGAAACCGAGCACAGAACTGATGCAACCATCTGCTTTTGCTTCAGTATCCACAGAAACCGCACTAAAAGCATGCTGCATAAAAAAACCATCCCCCCGTGGGTTTTACCTGTATGCAAGGACAGCAAAGGTTCTGTCTTTCTGAATTAAATTCCGCACCATGCTAACCTCTTGGGGGCGGAAGAGCTGCAGCGGCAGCGTCTGGCCGGGGATCAGCATCACCATCACCCGGGGCAGCACGGGGATCACCTGGCAGCTGTCGTCATCGTGCACGGTCCTCCCGTGGAACTCCTCCATGTCCGAGCCCAGGTACTGCCAACGGCAAGGAAGGGACAGGCAGGGTGTTAGCGCAGAAACACACAACCACTGGGTGATTCTAGGCCGGTGCTTTTATTTGAAGAGCTCTGGGAGTCGGGGTACAGACAAACCCAAATCTGACTCTGACATGGATTCGAGTTGGATACGTTTTTATACTCTTCCTTTACATAACTGTTGTATAATTATATGGTAATCGTTGAATTGATATTGTTTTATTGTTATACATTGTTTTCACCCAAGCATGAGTTTTCAGTCCCTTTTCCATATATTGATTTTATCTACTATTTAGGTGAGTACACACAGGTGGGTACACACAGGTGGGTGCCATGATTCTACTAAGACAATGCAGAATTATTCCCATTCCCCAGGCCTAGTACACATAGGCAGGTACACAGGATTCTACTGAGATAATGTATAATTACTCCTGTTCCCAAGGCCTGCTTCAGCTACCACGATTTTAGAAACATTTTAACCCCACGTTATCAAGGGCAGGGGCTGGGTGCTCAGGGAGGACACGGACACCGCAGTGAGCAGAGGGATGGAGCTGCTCTGCTGGGAGGAAAGGCTTGGCAGAGTTGGGATTGCTCAGCCTGGAGAAGGAAGGCTCCAGGGTGATCCAAGCGTGGCCTTCCAGTGCCTGAATGAGCTACAGGAAGGATGGACAGAGATTGTTCCCAAGGGATGGAGGGCCGGGACACAGGGAATGGCTTCCCACTGCAAGGGGGCAGGGATGGATGGGATATTGGGCAGGAATTGCTCCCAATGAGGAGTGAGGGAGGGGAGGCCCTGGCACAGGGTGCCCAGAGCAGCTGTGGCTGCCCCTGGATCCCTGGAAGTGTCCCAGGCCAGGTTGGAGCACCCTGGGATAGTGGAAGGTGTCCCTGCCCAGGGGGTGCAAATGGATGCCCTTTAAGGTTCTTCCAACCCAAACCACTCCATGATCTTATGATTCTGTGAAAATAAAATCAGGTTTGTGACTTACAAGAACATTACAATGAAACCACACAAACCCCATTAAAATCTCTTCAAGATAAATTTCATGGGCAATATATAAAAAACATACCATATGTGACGTGGGCAAGCTGGTATCAAAGTTAATGATGTTTGGCTTCTCAGCTTCTTTACTATCTTGGTCTTCCACTTCCATTTCATTGTCATCCTCTTCCTCGCTCTCTACTGATAAGCACACAGAGAATATTGTGTAGAAATCAATCAGCAAAGACCGAGATACCGAGAGAAACCTGAGAATCAGGGAAATGCATTCAACATTCCCAGGCTACAGCCCTGCACAGGGAAATCAACCTGAGGAAAACGATTTTCTTCCTGTTACAGCCAAACCATCGTTCTATAGAAAGGCTCAAAAGCTGGTAATTTATTTCTGAAAGGCTAAAGAACAACTTTCCTCGGAAGAAATAACAAACAAAGGCTGTCAGCTCAGGCTCTCGGTGCGGTGGTACTTCCTTATCTCAGCTCTGAAGGTTTTCTGCTGCACACCAGGATGCCAGATAACTCCAGTCCTTGCAGGATGCTGAGCAAAGGGTCTGAAGCAGCACAAACCTGAACAATCCAACTGCAAGAGAGTAAGGAGCGAGGGGAAGCTCTGTATTCCCGCAGAGACTCTTGCTGGCATTTTAGCCAATTTAATTGCTGTCAGCCTCTGCTGCGTGCACACCAAACACAAACCCAGCAAAGGCAGCTCCTAAAGGAACAAATTACAAAGCTCAGAGGGATTTCGGATCTAAAATAGTATTTAAAAACTACTGCTTCCTTCCCACTTCTCAGTCAATCCTAAAGTAATTTTCAGGCAAGAGGACAATTAAGTGATCAGTCACTGCATTACTTGACCCTATTTCTTTGAACACAAACATTATTTGTACACCATGTTCTGTCTGAAACAGATGTTATCACAAACCAGGCTGCAGGATTCTTACACCAAGAGCTGCTGGGCAATGGGTAATCCCAGGGGGAATGAAAAACATCATTTAGACCTTCAAAGCTATTACCAGATGGGAAAAAAAAAGCCTGTCTAGTTGCCTGCCTTTGCAATTAATATCTTCTTAAAAAATCATCCAGACCTGAAAATTTAAAAGGTGGAGGGATTCTCTCATCCTGAAGGGTTCTGTAGGGAAATCTCATAAAAGAAAGATGCTGCAGAAGCAAAGAATTTTCCTTCAGAAATGGGAGCACCACTAATTTTACTATTTCTGAGAGTGGGAGGACAAGAGAACAGTGAAGAAGACATTAAAAGCTGATTTTGGAGAACCTTTTTTTCCCCTCTTTGGCCTCCAGACACATTTGTTAAATGCTCTCACAAAGTGTTTAGTCACTGCTCTTACTTCTGCTTCACCTCACTTATGTTTTTTTTAAACAGTTCGTAGTTTACAGAACCTGCTCCTACAGAGCCATCCCATACTGGATTTATCTCAGCGAGAAATGATCCAGCACCACACGAAAGGAGGTTACAGACTCTCTTTGGTACTGTACCTAATTACAGCCCTTTAAGCAAGGAGACACCATCTGCCTAATGACTGTTAAAAATACTCCACATCTTTATGAAATTCCTTACATTCAATTAGCAACCCTAACTGTGAATGGCTACAAAATGTTTAAGATGTGCAAAATGGCCATTATTTTGATGGAGGGGAAGAGCAGCAAGTTTTTGTTTGGTCCTGGGGCATCACTGCAGGATGAGGGGGAGGGAGGGAAACAAAAACTATCCTGTTTTTCCACGTGCTCCCATCCGGCTGCATCCATCATTAGCAGCTTTAGCAGGGAGAGGCCGTCCCACTTGTTTTCCCGAACGCAGAAGGAATTAGCAGCGGTCGGTCGGAAAGAACTGTGTGCCCTGCAAACTTCGGCCGGCTCTTGCCAAAAGCGCCCAGCGGCTGCTGTGTGGTGCCGGTGGCGGCGGAGGGACGATGACTCATTCCACTGCAGCAGCACCGGCGAGCCCAGCGCACAGAAAACCCCGGCGCCTTCCCTCTCCTCCTCCCTCCCAGCTGGCACAACAAGCTGAAGCTTTCACACCCCCAACTATTGGGGTTTATTTATTTTAATTTTTTTTTTGAATTCCAGGATTAGCAGCACCTCCAGCACACAGGGAAAAGCGAGTGCTGAAGGCTCCGCTGCGTGACAAAAAAAATCACATTTCCCCCACACTGGTTCACTGGCACAAACCAATCCACTCTCAACACCTTTGTGCAGAAATGAGGAGATATTTCCTTCATTTAAGGAAGACGGACAAGGTTATTTACAGGTCATATTAAGGTTATATTAAGGCTGTATTTCCTAAAATATTTAGAAAATAGCTTCTAGTATGGCTGTGCTTTCTAAAATATTCAAGAAATAGCTTACTGAGGTGATATTAAGGCTGTATTTCCTCAAATATTCAGGAAAATAGCTTCTATTAAGGTTATATTAAGGCTATATTTCCTAAAGCATTCAGGAAATATTTTTTTTATTATTTAAAGCATACAGGCCTAAAGAGCCCACAGAATTTCCTGCCGTGGGAAATGACACTCGTTCCTGGCAGGATCCCCTGCTCCTTTCTCCCCTGCACACTTATTCTGAAATAATGCTTCTTTCCAATTCGGCACAAGCTGCTTCCCAAGCCATTCGATCTCCTGTCAGCGTGGAGGCACCATATGCAGAAAGCCAGGTTATTATGCAATAATTACGCGTAATTCCCTGGGTGAGGAATCGCACTGGTGTGTGTGACAGATAAGCCGGGCAGCTCATGGGACCCAGCACTGCTCCCCAGTACCTCTGCCTCTCTGCTTATTTTCACCGGAGAGCATTTAAATGGAGCAGAGGCTTCCTAAAACAACGGAGGTTTTCCTGGGGCTGTCGGTTTCACAGCTGTCTCAGTGCCCAGAGCAGCGCCTGGTTTGCCCACCCTGGCGGTAACCCCGCCGCGCCTTTCACCCCATCGGCCGCCCCAAACCCCCGGGACCGCGCGTCCCTCCCTGCTCCGCACATTCACGGCCTCGCTGGAACATTCACGGCCTCGATGGGTTTGCAGGAGCCCAGGAGCAGAGGCCGCAGGAGCCCGCGGCCCCACGGGCCAAGGCTCGTCCTCCGCCGCCTTCCACCGGCCGGCAGCGCCCACAGCTCCGCGGCCCGGCCCCTCCGCGCCCCCCG
>VZTA01020556.1:32315-44908 GCA_013398855.1 Mohoua ochrocephala
CGGTCCTCGGCGGCCATCGCTGTTTACCCGGAGAGCAGCCTGGGAAGGCGCCGGGGCGGGGGCAGGAGGCGGGCGGAGGAGGAGCCCGAGCCGGAGCCGGAGCCGGAGCCGGAGCTGGAGCCGGGAGCCCCGGGCAGCGGGCTCCGTGCTCAGCGCTCAGCCCCGGGGCTCGCACCGACCGCGGGGCGGGGGCTCCGTGTGCCCGGGGAGGGACGGCCCTCTCCGCCTGGAGGGCTCCGGGGTGGCGGGGACAGCGGTTCCTGCTCCGCTCGCAGGGCACGGCCATGGGTGACCCGGGTAGGGCGGCTCCGGGGGGCGCCGGCGGCGAGTCCCTAAAGCGCTTCGTGCCCGGGCCCCGCTGCGAGCATCGGAGAGGGGCTGGGTGTGGATAAAACCCGCGGTGGGTTAAACCTCACGGGTAAACGGCTTGAAAAGAAACTGTAAACACAATATTAGATAAAAATCTCGCAGCATCAGAGAGACTTGGAGAGGGTGCAGCAAGAGGCCAGGGAGCTGCTGAGGGCACTGGAGCATCTCTGCTTTGAGAGAAGGCTGAGTTTGGGTTCCTCGACCCCGAGAAGAGACGGCTGGAAGGGGGTTTTATCCGTGCACACAAACTTCAGTAATTTAATTATTACATTTATTCATTACGGTGCCAAGAGGATGGAGCCAGGCTCCTCTTGGTGGCACAAGAGGAACGGGCAGAAACTGATGCCCAGAAGTTCCACCTGAAGATGAGGAAAAACTTCCTCACTGAGCAGTGACCGAGCACTGGAACCGGTGCCCAGGGAGGCTGTGGAGTCTCCCTCCCTACAGAAACTCCGGACCTGGCTGGACACAGCCCTCTGCTCTTGAAACTTGTCAGCAGAGTCCTGTCCTGGTGTGAGGTCGGTGTCATCACCAGAAATGGTTCACGGGATGCAAACCCGGCTGATAAACCCCAAAAAGTTCGGTGCAGCTGCCCCTGCACTGCCCAGCTCTTACACAAATGCTCTGTCCCATCATTTCTTATCATTACCTTCCCCTTTACAAACCCTCAAACAAAACAGCCGTATCATAGCCCTGGAATTTTTCTATTAAAATGTTTAATTTTATTGCTGAAATTTTTGTTGCATTGTTCATTACAAGTCACTAAATCCCATGCAGTGCTCCAGAGCATTTCGAATTCTTCTATCTCAGTCATATTTGTTGTTTTCTCTCTAAAAGGGCCTTTTTCTCAGGGAAAAGTTCTGCACTTTCTGCTTTTCAGCATCTCCCATTTCAGTTCAGCAGTAATCTCCCTGCATCAGTGACAGAGGAAACCAATGATTAGCCAGCAAGCAAAACACTCATTTTTATATTTTTTTAAATCAGAATTAAAGTGGCTTAGAGAACCACATTTAAAAGACAAATAGCACTCTAATTTCCTTACCATCGTGGGTGGAAAATTCCCAAACAATCATTATCTCCACTGACCTGACTGTGCCTTTAGAGCAACAATCAATATCGCATTTGCCAAGCGAGCACAAACATGCCCGTGATGATACATTAAGCATTTATAAAATACAATAATCACTTAAATGATTGAGTTATGATTCCTTAACTTTCTCTGCATTGTCTCAGTGTAATACACATAATTGCAGGGTATTGTATCTGATAATTTACCATAATTTAAAAAAATGAAATGTTTCTATCGTCGGGCTGGCCAGCTGAAGAATTAAAAACTTACGAGCCCCTTCTCCAAACCCTGGGATTTTATTAAGAAATATTATGCTAAATATTTTTTAATTCTTTTGGTATGCTAAAATATTTTTATTTCTGTTGGTTTTTTACTAAATTGCTGGGGGTATATTTGAGTCACACTTTTAAGCTTGTTTCTGCAATCGTGAGGGATAGATCTTATTTTTTAGTGGCTCCTGGGATTCTCCAAAAATTCACATGACCCAAGGAGCTGGGGCTTCTTTTAGGAAACCCTAAATTCAGTAATAATCATAATAAAATGCTAAGTAGTGGGGACTCTGGGAGTAATTTGGATGCTGTTGCACCTCTTTATCACCCTAACCCTCTGTCCATGAGCACTGTAACTCCAGCAAGTGCCTTAAACTTAAATTCAACCCCCAAATGGGACATTAACTCTAATTTAGACTCTGACTATAATTCACAGACATCACTATCCACCAGCTTTTCCTACAGGGCTGTAGTGAAGACACCGAGGATTTGGGGTGAAAATTCCTTTTTGAGATAAGTGACTTTTGTTAGGTTCCACATCACCATCAGGACGTTTACTAAAATGCGCTGAGGTATAATTAATTTTGAAGGGTTTAAATTAAAGCTGCTAGAAAACACATTTACCATATAAATATTTATATTTATCATCACAAAAAGCTGTCATTAGTGTGAAGAGTCCTCAATCTCACACTTGAATCCCTCCCAGCACGAGGTGTGTTCCCACACTCAGACTGGGAGTACTGGAAGTCGTTTCCTGTTTCTCCTGCAGGATTATCCCCAGGTCGGGTTACAAATAGGTTCAGGCTGAAGAGCAACGTGTCAATCCCAAAGGATTTCAGTAAATTTGGTGAGGGCGAGTATTTGTAGGTCCCGGAGGCCATCAGTTAATCTGGGCTGAGAATCACCCAAAGTGCTCTCATCAGGTGAAGTCGGAGCACTCCGAGATCATGAAGGGCTTTTTGAGCAGCTGCTTATCAAAGGCACACACAGACAGCTGGGATGAACTTTCATTTTATTTAGGAGGGATATTTGTTAGAGGGCGGATTTAGAAACAAACTTTAAATACCTTGCCACCAGCCCTGAGGGATTTCATCCCCAAATTCATCTCCAGGGGCTGGTTGGGAATCGTGGCTAATTGCAAAGCTGCTCTTGGTTAACCGCTGAGTAGTGTGGAGTCAGAGGACATTAATCACCTCTCCAGAAGAAAAAGAAACAAAGGGATGTAAAGGATATTAAAATGTAGCCCTATTTAGAATTTAATGTAATGGTAATTTAGAGTTAATTTAGTGTTCATCCTGGGTCACACTCGGGATGAGGAAAGCAAAGGACTGAGTGCTTGTTCCCTGATTACAGGTGCAGTTCTCAACACAAAGAGTTTGCAAACGAGCACCAGCCTCCCCCTTGCCAGGCATCCACTAAACAGATCATTGCTCTGCCAAAAATACAGCTCTGCCTCCCCACAGTGTGCCAGTTGGTCAGTTTGTTATTTAACCACTGTACTTTTCCTCCCATTTCCCCTCTCCTGCATCCACTTCCTGACTGTTCCTCAGGAGGAAAACTATGTGTGGTAAGAAGATGAAATAAGAGGAACTGAGAGCAGCTCTACTGACAAAATCTTCCCTGTGTGAAACTCCAAAGCTCCTTTCCACCCCTCAGCTCCCTTCTCTCTCCGCACTGGTTGAGAAGAGAAGTTGTCAGTGTCTGAGCAGCCAATGCACTCCCTCATCCCCACCTACAGCCTTGAATCGGGTGGAAAATTCAAATATCACCGCTATTGCCGGGAGGAGAGGCACTAGATGGTGCTGTAACATCCCCTTTCGCAGGTGTTCTCCCGCAGAATTATTCCGCTGGCCTGCTCTGCGAGCTCTGGGGCTTCTGTTTTTAGGGGATTCTCTGCAAACAATGGAAAAGTTTGATCTACGACCTTGTCCTTTTAAATGAGGGTTTGTGTGTTTGTGCAGCAAACTGGGCTGCTTAAAAAGGAGTCTGGGTAGTGTAATTAAACTGGTAAAAGTCCTGTGTGTGTGTGCCATTGATTTCTGCTCGTTATCCACCCAAACCTGCTACTCCAGGCAGAACCAAGGCAATCTGTCCAAGTATTCCAAAATAAAAAGTGACTCCTCACCTTTAGACAATTTATTAAACATTGACAGTAGAAAGCAACTACAGGACAAGAAGAAAATCTATATTTGAGACATGAAAAAGCCAATTACAAAAAGTACATGAAGCCACTTTCTTACCAAGAGCCAGGCAGCCCCAACACTGAGAACGCTCATTGTGCCCACATGGCCATGGAAGTTCCTGGCTCCTCAAGTGACCAGCTGGACTTGCTACTCCCTTTGTCACCACCTTGTTGCACCAATTAGGGAGATGTGTTACCTGCCAGTCCCCAGCAAACTGGGGAAAATTCCTTCTCTAACTGTAAAAGCAGCCCAGCTGCTGAGCTGTGAGCTCTGCACACACCACGTTATCAGCTGTGCCATCCCAAAATCACTGCATCGGCTGCGTTGCCCGTGTCAGTATTAAATGTACTCCAAGAGGGCACAAACCGTGGAGGAAGGTGACTCCAAAAGCATAAAAATCAGCGATGGGCAGAACTGGTGTAGAATGAGAGTGGCTGGACAACTGCTGGGAAGTTAAAGAGCAGCAGAGGACCAGTTTATCCCAGAAAGCTGATCCTTGCTTCAGCTGGCATCCCAGTGAGAACAGGGCATATCTACAGTTCCTTTTCACATTTGCTGCCTGGGTCAGGCTGGTGACAAAGGAGCAGCTCTGAATATGCAGGAGGCCCCAGACAAAGGGCCCCTTAGCCAGACGTGCCCATTGCTATGCGGGGAGGCGAATTCTCCTGGAATTCTCCTGCCAGCCAACCCTCACCAGGCAACAAAACTGTTTGGCAAGTGTGCAAAACCCATATTCCTCACAAGTGACAGACAGCACGGCAGGGAAAGCAAACAGGGCTATAAACACAATTTTGGTTCAATAAAGGGAAGGAAAAGTGAGGGGGAAACTCTGTGACACTGTCCGGAAGGGGACACCAAGGCGAAGGGATCTGAGGTCCTTTGGTAGCCTTGAGGAACATTCCTGTAAATCCAGAGCTGTCAGTCATCTCCTGAGATGTGTCCGTAGCTTTCAGGTGCAGGTTAGCACAGACCTCATGTACCCATTGCAAAGAAGATTTATCAGAGATAAGGATTTAATGTTTCCTTTGATTTTTTTCTATCACAAAATTTTTGGTCATTTTTGCGTCGGTGAGGTCCCAAAATTTTAACCAGCGTAAACAAGAGTGATTCCACTGAGTCTTACAAACTATAACATTGCTTTTTCCTTCTCCGTTGTTGCTGCTGGAGCTGTCAGCAAGGTCAGTGTATGTATAATTCAATGTATATATCGTTCTGGACGTGGTTTCCCAAGAAGATCCAAGTAGCCCTGTCTGAGCAGGAGTTGATGCAGAGCTCACTGCACTGATCCCTACTCACAGTGTTGGTTTTAGCCGTGTATTTATTACCCAACAGAGACAAACTGTTCCCATATATTATGTAAAATCATGTAAATGGCTGTATATACATTTAGATAGAGCGAGCCTGTTCATAAATCTCACTTCAGTTTAAAATACAGAGCACTAAGTGTGAGTTCAAAGTGCTGTTTTTCTTTCACTGTGGATTTAGAGCAGGCTCCTTCCATTATCCACGCAGGAAAATCACTCGGAATTCGGGGGAACTTGAGAGAAGTTAACATGGTGACATTCACAACAATATTGTCCCTAATCTTGGGAATTTCTCCTGGAAGTTTGCCTGCAGTGTGTCCTGGGGAGGAAGGCCAGTAACCCCTGCAGGTGATGGCAGTGAAAACCTATCACTGAGTCAGGGAGGGAGAGAACACAGCAAAGGCTTGCCAATCAAGACCTTTTTGGGTTTTTTTCACATCATAACATACTGAAATTTAGCAGAGACTGAGCACATTCTCTGCTGTCTGCTTAGTCAGGGTTTCTCCATTTCCTGGGCTGAAAGATGTTGTTAACATCATTCCCCAACGTTTTTTCAGTAGTGGCACCGAGTATTGCATCACTGTGATCCAAAGGTGGGGCACTGGGGAAGAAATGCTGAAATGTGATGGACATAAACTGCATGGAAAGGACAGAAATGCCAAAGCCTGCCGGATCTCTGCCTGGGGGAGCAGAGGAATGGACTCTCGAGATGTGCTCTTACACTTTTGCAGCTCTCATTTTCATAGAAGCATAACATGGATTGGTTGGAAGGAACCTTCAAAATCCTCTCAATTCCACCCCCTGCCATGGGCAGGGACACCTTCCCCCACCAGCCCAGGTTGCTCCAAGCCCTGTCCAGCCTGGCCTTGATGTCACCCACGTTCCAGCCGTGCGGATCCATGACTTTCCCAGTCCCCTCTGTGGCCTTTCCCAGCAGGCTGCCCCGAGCCTCCATGCCCTTGGAACAGCCCAGGCCCTTCGGGAGCTCAGTGGAGCATCGGAGATGTTCCTATTCCTCAGCTCCCCCACGTTTCAAATCCTTCCAGCTGCCAGTTTTGTCTCTGCTGGAAGGAAAAAAGGCTCTCGCTGTGAGGGAGCCTCTGTCAGATCACCTCTCATGTACAGAACCGCTCACAGAGTTGTATTTTCTCTTCACCAGCATAACCAGCACATCAAGAGGATTCCCCTACCTGAGAGAGCGTCCCAGTGAAACACTGAACTCACTAACAGCTTTAAAGGACTTGGGATGAAGCAACGGTGAGAACCTCCGCTGGGAATGGCAGGGAAATGCACGTTCAGAAACATGGAAATTCTCACTCTGCACAAGATGTTCCAGGTATTTGATTTCCAGTGCCTTCAGAGGACTACCTGAATATTTAACTGGCATCAAATCAGCTCTCAACGGAGAGTTTGCTTGTGCCTGTGCATTCTGAGAGGTAAAAAATAACTCGGTAATGAGATTTTAAGCTGTTATCTAATTGCAGAGAAGGTAGCACTGCAGAAAAACCCCAGCAATTCAGTCCTTAGGAGTTCTCACACCAAATTTTCACCTTGTTTAAGGGCAGAGGTACACGGATTCCAGAAGGAAACAGATGTTTTCATCCCGTCCCAGCTCCTTCGAGGGGGTAATTGCCTGTAAATAGTGAGGTTATTAAAGCTATTAGTTGAGTATCACGACCTACCAGGCATGACAAATTCATCAAAGTAGAAGTTCTGCCACAGAAGTCCCACTTAAAGTTCATTTCCTCCAATGGCTGAGTGTTTAAGGAGATTTTCAGCACTAGATCATATTTTGTGGGCCATTCACCCAAGGGGTGAATGAATTTCCTACAATGCTCTGAATCACTGGAAGCTCTCCATTTTACAACACTAATACTGCCCTAAAATTTGTCATTGATTTCACGCCTCACGAGTTTTAAGATCCTGAAGAAGCCAACAAACTCTTCCACAAGGAACTGACCTTCCTTTAATGACCTGTCATGATCAGTGGAGATGAGAACAGTAACAACCAAACTGAGATACAGATTTAGCTGGTTTCGCCCCTTTTTCATTCATTCTATTTCATATAATTCAAATATTGCAGGTTCTCGCAGGGTTTAAATGCACATACTGTGTAAAACATACAGCCAGGCATGTTTTCTTCTGAGTGTTTTTCAAAGAATAAATTTTGTACATGTAATTTTTTTGGCATTTAGTCACACTAGAATGGAGGCCAATTCATTTTGCCTTTGCCTAAATTTCTGAAAATTCAATCAGTCGATTAATCTTTTATTGCTAATAGGGACACACAAACAATTTCCTAATGGTTCCAGAAGATCGTGGCTGGATGGCAAATTGGATGTATTCTCTCATTTTAAATTCCCTATTGTTTTGGTGCAGAATCTCACCACCCATTCCGTGTTATGGAAGGCAAATCTGAGGCACAAAAGGCGTGAGACTGCTGGGAATTAATTTCCAAAGTCAGGTAAAATGTCATTCCATTGTTCTTTTGTAAATCATCCCCCCAGCACCTGTAGCAGGAGGAAATGAAAAATGGGACAGACTATTAAGCTAAATGGCCTTTTGGAAAGCTGGAGTGAAAGCTTTACAAGTGATGTATTGTGGGAGGGCAGCTCAGTGTTTTCTGTGGTTTCTTTAAGGTTTGTTCTTCCCCCAGATAAACGGGGATTGAAATGAAAAGAGGCCTGACCAGACGTGTTTTCACTGCCTCCATCATTAGGGCCTGACACTCCACTGGAAGAAGACCAGCCCTTTTATCAAATGCAAAAGGCAGTAATTCCCTTTTAATGCCCTATTTATGGGGAGCTGAAGGAGGCTGAGCTGAGAAAAGGAGCCTCGTGTCCCCCGAGTGCCTCTAACTGTGCTCAGCCCCGGCAGCCAGAGGGACCAGGATCGGCACCGCAGCCGAGCCGCCCTCCCTGCCTCATCCCAGAGACCTCCGCAGCTCCCGGGGACAGGGAGCTTTGTGCAGCAGCAGTCGGTGACACAGCAGGGTTCTAACCCTGGCATCCAGCAATGCTGGTCCGGGAACCTGGGGATAACTCAGGTTTCCCTGCTGGAAGCGCTCCGAGTGTGCTGTGGCTGATTTACTCCACAGCCGGGGCTTCGTGCCCTGAGAGCCACTGGGGCAACTGGTTTGAGCATCAATGGCTCGGTGGTTTCCTTTCCTCCTGCTCTTTCCAACCATTTCATTTCTGAAATGGTTGAATTTCAGAAATGAATTCTGAATTTCATTTCTGGGAGTAGTTCTGCAGTGGTTCTGAGTTTATTTCTCATTAAAGCTTCTCAGGGATATTTTTAAAGATTAATTTCTTTCATTTTCAAACCTGAGAGATCTTCCTTCTTCTTATAATGGGTCAGAAAAGGACAAGTTGTCCATGGAACAGCTTTGCTGATCTTAAGGCATCTGGGAGCTTCCAGGGAAGGGAAATTCCAGCTGGCAAGGGCTGTCAGAGTGTGCATTCCTAACTCCATCAGAATGTACAGGCGGGTTGGAAACAAGGTGAAAATGGTATTCCAATGTTACTTAAATTTAGCCAAAAGAATGCAGTTCTGGGTTCCATGATGAGTTCAGTGTATCCTCTCTTCACCCCTGGCACTTGCTGGGAGCTGAGCAAACACCCCGTGGAACAAACCTGCGCTTCCCTGGGAGTGGCAGAAGTCAGGTTCAGACAGGGAAACTGTCCCATCCAGCTGGAACTGTGTTATCCCCGACACTCCCTGGCTGCCAGGAGCACGCAGGGAACACCACAGAGCTCCCTCCTGACTGAACTAGAGGCGATGTTTATGATTTGGTTAATTACCAAAGAACCAAAGGCGGCTGCCATTCAGTGCAGACATTAATTCAGATCACTGCAGAGCTTTCCTGGAGCCGCGCTCTCCGGAGCTGCAGGGAAAATCCTTCCCCTCCAAGGGCAGCTCTGTGCCCGTCACAGCCCCAGCAGCAGCCTGGAGGAGGCACTGGGGTCAGGTCTGCAGAGGCCATCGCACTGGGAGGACTGGTCAGCGTGCTTGCAGTTCAGAGATCATTTAATTTCTTTCATTCTAATGCTCATTTAATTTTAATCCCTCCCTGTGAGGGTGGGGAGGCCCTGGCACAGGGTTCCCAGAGAAGCTGTGGCTGCCCCTGGATCCCTGGCAGTGCCCAAGGCCAGGCTGGACGGGGCTTGGAGCAGCCTGGGACAGTGGGAGGTGTCCCAGGGAGTTGGGATGAGATGATCTCCAAGCTCCCTTCCCACCCAAACCATCCCGTGGTTCCATGAGATCCCTGCCCAGGCTGGAGGAACAGCCTGACCCTGGACTTAGCAAACATTCCACGTGCAAAGCCCGGTGCTTGGGAAGGAATAATCCCTTTCAGACCTCAGGCTGGGGCTGACCAGGGGGAAAATCCCTGCTGAGGATGCCCTGGGCAAAATCTTATCATTGGACCAACCGTGTTCCTGAGTCACCCGAATAAAAAGGATTCAGCCCAAGGACTGTCTGGATCTCCTGGAGCAGAATCAAAGGCAAAGAATCTATTCCATTGACAAAATAATTAAACCATTAATAACTGCATGCATATAACTTTGGGGACTGAATGATATCAATTAAATTCAATTAACATCTGCACAATGCTTTGAGGACATAAAATGTCATGTAACTCCAAAGAAATTTTAGAATTAATCCTATTAATCCTATTTTTAGGATTTATTAATCCTAAAATAGTTTCTGCTGCATTAGCACACTGCTAAATGTGAAAATCACTAGAAGCAAAGGCAGGGGTACTCCGAAGATTTAGGGTGGCTGGTAATCCCTTGGTATGAAAAAGTAAGGGTTTTTTCCTGACATCCAGTTCCACTCGAAACTGGCAGTTACAGGTAAATCAGTATTGATGCCATTTAAAAATAACCATATTCTTTGTATAGCTATTGATTCCAGCAGGAGTGACTAACGGAAGGATATACATAAATACACCAAAAAAAAAAAAGAAGAGTTGGATATTAATGTCATCTTTTATCATCGCAGGCACTAACATGGCTGGAAGGTATTGATTACCTTAAAAGCTCCTAATAACTAAAGAACTATTGACTTAATATTTTCTCTAATCCTCCATGAAATTTTACAGTAAGTCCTGATGTATTTTCTGTTAAGAGTTTTAGGGCTGAACTATATCATGGACTTATCTGGAGTGTCAGCTCTGGGGCTTACACTGCAGCTGATGAGAGCTCTGCTAAAGGTGAGCAATAACTCCCAAGATTTAAGTCTGGTTCCAGGGATTTTGGAAATAGATACATCTGCTAATGTCTATGATTCTATAGCTTTTGTCTTTTAAATAATCTTTATCATTAGGGAATAATCTAATATACATTTATTCAGTGGAAACAAGGGTTCTGCTCGTAATTACTCAACTACAGCTGTTCTGAAAATTCCCTCAGCGTTGGATAAGTGTCTCAACAGCCTTTTTTATTGCTTCCTATTTTCTTAGCACACTCACAGCCTGGCGTCCTAAAACTCCAATGGGTGATACTTACCCAAGTTAAACAAGGGAACAGTGAATGGAAACTCACCCAAACACCTGAACTTTTCCAATCCCTTCAAAGTGAGTGGATCCTCTACTTCCACCTCCTGCCATGAGCAGGGACACCTTCCACTGTCCCAGGTTGCTCCAAGCCCCGTCCAGCCTGGCCTTGGGCACTGCCAGGGATCCAGGGGCAGCCCCAGCTGCTCTGGGCACCCTGTGCCAGGGCCCCAGCACCCTCACAGGGAAGGATTTCCCCCATGTATCCAAAGGAAATCTCCCCTCTTTAGATTAAAGCCATTCCCCTTGTCCTGTCTGGATCCTGGCCCCTCAGATCCTGCATTGCCATGCAGCAAACAGAGAGGTTTTCGCTTGGATTCGCGTTTGGTTTGAGTTCAAAACAAACAGCTGACAGTTTTCCAGCCCCCGTGGATGCTCCTGAATGCCCTTTGCACTGTGGTTCCACTGACCTGGCTCTAATATCCCATTCCTACCCATCCCAAACTGTCCAGCCCTCCACCCCCACAAACCTCACCTCCCCAGAGTGCCAACGCAGAGAAAAGCTTTGCTCGCCCTCAGCAATTCCCCTGAGCCAGATTCTACCCATTCTAAGCCTATTTACAGAAATACCTTCGAGATCTCGCTGCCAAACACCAGAACTGCAAAAACATCTCTGCTTTTTCCAAAAAGATGAAAGACTTTTCCATAAGAACTGGTTGCAGAAACAATATGGAAAGAGAAGTGCAGTTCTAGAGCTCCCTGTGCCCGACGTCCGTCCCATCACCTGGACAGCATCCCTGGGTTAACTCCTCTTTTCCAAGACCTCTTTACGGAGTGAAGGTGATACCTAATGGGATCCAGCAAAGAACAGACTTTTTTCCCTTGCCTCCAGTAAAAGCAAGGACTTTTCTTGATCCCATGAGTCACATCTAATCCTCAGCGCTTGGCTTTGGCTCAGTCCTGTAATCACTTATTTATGGAACTCTCTCTGTTACAGGAGCAGCCTCATTAAAACAAATGGGGCAGTTTTTCATGTGCTCCTTGCAGGCCCAGGGCCCCTCAAAGCCATTTAAGCCCCCCCAAGTCCTGCTTTAAGCCGGGCCTTCCCCTGGGTCCCCCCAGGCCTCGGGCAGGTTCAGCATCGTCCCCGTCACAGGCTGAGGAGGGAACGTGCTGGGAGCTCCCAGCTTCACTCACACCCAGGGCAGCTGCCCCTCCAGCTCTGTCCTTAGAGGAGGCAGAGCACAGCACTAATTATTTTAATGACTGGAAATGAACTGTGAATTTCTTAAGAGCCATTGAAGCAAAACGCTTTGAGTCAATCTCCCCACATTAATACCAGAGTGCTGGAGATTGCTCATATCTTTGAGATGATGAAGTACATCTGCTAGATTTCCCTAGCTAATAGTAGGCCAAGTGTTAAAATACCAAACTTTCCCTCATGTCCTTCTGATGAAATAGAGGAAAAGGACAAAAAAGAACCCCCACGCAGCACCTTGCACTTGCGCCGTGCTGAGCTGGAGCGCTTGGGCCCATCAGCGCATCCCCAGGGACACGTGGCAGGGGGTGGGCAGGGCCACGCTGCTCCTCTGGCAGTGCCCGAGTGGCACTGGGATCCCCAGGCGGCTCGGGATGCTCTGTGGGATGCGGGATGCTGTGTGGGATGCAGGATGCTGTGTGGGATGCAGGATGCTGTGTGGGATGCGGGATGCTGTGTGGGATGCGGGATGCTCTGTGGGATGCGGGATGCTGTGTGGGATGCAGGATGCTGTGTGGGATGCGGGATGCTGTGTGGGATGCGGGATGCTGTGTGGGATGCGGGATGCTGTGTGGGATGCGGGATGCTGTGTGGGATGGGGAAGCTCCGTGGGATGCGGGATGCTCTGTGGGATGCGGGATGCT
>VZTA01020558.1:222-30573 GCA_013398855.1 Mohoua ochrocephala
TTTCCTCCTTTTTTTTTTAATGGATTGAAGTCCCCAGGCCTCACAAAATAACCGAACGGCGTAACCATGGCAATGCTAATTATTATTGCCCCGTAACTACAGTAGGAGAGAGAACACGGGGTAGGCTGGGAGGGAGATTTGAAGAGAGGTTGGGGTTTTTTTTGGCCAGGGTTTGAGCTTTCGGCTCTTGGTCCCGTGTTGATTTTTTTCCTCCCCCCTCACACCTTTTCTCCTTTTCAAAATCTTTTTACAAACAAATGGCATTCTGCTTTAAAGATCCCCCCCCGACAGCGGTTCAGGGAGCTTTGATAGGTGTTTTCTGGAATTCCTGAATAGAGGAGCTGAAAGCTCCAGGGCAGACAGGCACTGGAGTTCTGCCTTGTTCTTTTAAGCTGATTTGGAGTCGTGTAAAACATAAAAGATGCTTCAGCAAGAGACCAGGTTTATTTAAGGCTTCCGCAGCATCAGTTGGCAGCAAACACACGTCAGCAGCAGACACCACTTTAACACATCTCTGAGAGCTCTTGAAAGCCTCGGGTTTGAAAACAAAATCAACTGCATCCAGCTAAATTATGCTCTTCTGAGGGATAAAGATGTTTTCCTGCGTCTGAATCCTTTTAGGTTTACCCTGGGTGTCTGATGACAACTTCCTGATGTGTCCTAATTGCTGCTTTACTCCTCGAGGTACCGGTGACTCCTGGAATACTGTTCCACAGAAATTAATTCATTTAGACTTTCATTTGCCAGAGTTCTTTCCTCGACTCCAACGGGGAGTTTGGGCCGCACAGGGATTTTTTGAGTGCTGTAAATATATCCCGATATTCCCGTTTTGTACCACACGCTCCATCAGAAGCAAAGCAAAACAGGTGATCTGGAGCACGTAAAAGGTGTCAAAATGGGAGCTTTAAACCAAAAGCAGCCTGTCACAGCTATGCCTGGTGCTGTTGCTAAAGGCAGCCTGGCAGATACGGCGCCTCCAGTGCCAAACCTTTCATTCCGATCCTTTACTCTGTCAAAAACTGCCTAAAAATCGGTTTTTTAAGTATCAATACCTTCACCTGTCTGAATGGGAGAGATCAGCAGTTCAGTCTGTGCAGTTCTCTTTGAGCAGCTGCTGATCTGTCAGCACTGACAGGATCTGGTGGCTGGGAAAAGCTTTTCCAGGTGTTCCAGCAGTGGCACACGCATTCCCCGGGAGCTGAGCACAGAGCTCCTTCCAGGGCTCTGGAATCATCAGGTTCAAAGTCCTGACAGGTTTCTCCCCCATCAAAGCCAAGCAGGTGCAAATTCCCGACAGATGTGAAAATAAGGAATCAGTCCGGGTTCGTTTCCAGGCAGTTTCTCTCCTGGGTCCCTGGGCCTTCTTCCCCTACAAATGCTCCACGAGAAGTTTTCTTCACCAAAATGTTTCAAACTGGACAAAGGAGCACAAAACCAGGTGAAGGGTGTCCGTAACCAGCTGTGAAACCACAGGGCACGTCTGGATTTGGATACAGAATTCCAGCCTGGTGCTTTTTCCCACTGACCTGCGGGAGCTTTGGCATCCCAGCCCTCTCTTTCCAGGGATAACACAGCACCATCCCTGCTCCCTGCTAACCCTCCCCGCTGCTTTGCAGGCTCCTGGCTTCAGACCCATCCCAGCTGAGCGAGGATGAGCTCCCGGGGGATTTGCAGTCCCTGTCCTGGCTGACATCCGTGGATGTGCCTCGGCTCCAACAGATGGCCAGTGGGAGAATGGATTTCAGCCTGGGGGCCCAGAATGCCATGCTCCAGCAGACAGGTACTGTTGGGGTGGGAAATGGGAATAACTGCTCCTTAAACAGCACAACTCCCCCTCAGGCTCCCTTCTCCTGCCGGTGGATATTCCTTTGAAGTGCTTTGCATTTTGCCTCCTGTCCAAAGACCTGGAGCCTGTTGGCTTCTCATGAGGGCTCTGCTGGTGCCTTCCCTTCATTCCAAGGGGGACAGAGCCCCAGCACTGGCAACAGTCGGATCCCATGGGAATTTCTGCTCAGCGCAGCTGCCGCTGCCTCGTTGGTATTTTAAGTCCTGGGTTTCAGAGGTTTTCAACAGCTCTGAAATTAGGAAATTAGGTAATTAATCTTTCTGCTTTGTTTCAACACGGACAAAACGACGAGCACCTCATTTACCTCACACCTCTGTGCTTCACTCAACAGCATGTGTTGGTCGAACTCCTTTCTTTCCCTTTGTGAGCATCCGTTAGGTAAACACACATCATTCCCTGTGGCATTCCACAGGGAGAGCTCAGCGTGTCACCCCCGCCCCACCCGAGAGCACAAATCCTCCAGGAGCACAGCTAAAGCCGAATGTGTTGTTTCTCTTTTGTAAGACACGGTGCTTGTGTCACCACCGTGGGCTGTTAAACAGCTGCCACCTTTCATTCGCTGCCTAACGAGTTTTGGGAGCAGCTGATGTCATCTGGGCAAGCTGTGAAATGCTCTGGCTCCTCTGGGGATGGGAAGCCAGAGAGGTGGGATTCTCCACTCCGGAGCTTCCCTGCGTTCAGCCGCATCCATTAACCCTCAGCACCAGCCCCCTCTCCCGAGCTGTGCTTCCATGGGAGCATTCCTCGCCTTCCTCTCTCCGCGCCAGGTCCCGTGGGCAGCACCATGCACTCGACGCCCGGAGCGATGATCCACGTCCAGGCCAGCCTCCCCCAGGGAATCCTGGGCCTCAATTCCATTTCGACACACGGAGCAAACGTAAGAGCAGGCCTCGCTGGCTCGTTGTTGCCCCAGCTCCTTGGGACAAGGGTTTGGTAATTCCATGCCTGTTGTGTTTCTCTCGGCAGATGAGCCCCTACGCCGTGGGTGGGCAACTGTCCCCTGGTTTGCAAACACAGCAACAGCTCTTCCCTCCTCCTCCTCATCCTCCTCCTCCTCCTCCTCCTCCTCACTCCCAGCAGGTGTTTGCCCTGGCCCAGAACCCCCAGCAGGTACTGGTATGTGCTTGTTGTCTGTCTTGAAGTACCTGCCAAGATCAAATCTAGACATCTTTTAAAAGAAAACCGAAATGTCCCTCCAGCTACGCACCCACGGATATTCTGCACCCAACCATTTCCCTTCTTTTCCCTCTTTGCACACAGTGTAACCCAGCAGCAATGTACAACACATCCTATGGGACACAGGCACACTATTCCCAGCCACGCCTGGCTCCCCACTCCGCCCAGGAACTGCATCCAAAGCATTATCCCAAGCCCATCTACTCCTACAGGTGAGTGGGGAGCGGGAAGCACACTGCCTACAGCCTGTCCTGGGGTGGCTGGGATGCTGCAGGGGTGTAGCCCAAGAAGGGTTCGGAGCAAATATCCCCTCATCCATCCAGGGGTTCTGTGGAAGCTGCCTCTGAGGGGTAGCAGGAGTGAAAGAGCAAAGTAATTCCTGGAGAGCAGCACAGTGGGGGAGTAACAGCACAGAGGAGTAAACTCTGTGGATCACAGGGAAGGGTCACAGCACCAGGCCTGGCAGAGCCCAAGAAGGGTTCGGACAATCCTTTTGGGAACGTGGTGTGACCCTTGGGGATGGTTCTGTGCAAGGCCAGGAGCTGGACTTGATGATCCTTGTGGGTCCCTTCCAACCCAGCTTATCCTGTGATTCTGTGACTTCTGAGCTCTTGGGAACAGGAATCCCAGGATCCCAGCTGTCTGAAGAGGTCCAAGGCTGCTAGAGCAGAAGGAGGCATGGAGTGACAGGACAAGGGGGAACAGCTTCCCACTGCCAGAGGGCAGGGTTAGGTGGGATATTGGGAAGGAATCCTTCCCTAGAAGGGTGGCGAGGCCCTGGCACAGGTTGCCTAGAGCGGTTGTGGAAGTGTCCAAGGCCAGGTCGGACGTGGCTCAGAGCAACCGGGGACAGTGGAAGGTGGCAGGGGGTGGAACTGGATGAGCTTTAGGGTCCCTTCCCACCCAAGCCATTCCACGATTCCAAACCATTCCTGCATCTCCCCACCCGCAGCTGTTTGATCGCCATGGCGCTGAAGAACAGCAAGACCGGGAGCTTGCCCGTGAGCGAGATCTACAGCTTCATGAAGGAGCACTTCCCCTACTTCAAGGTACCCGAGCATTCCCCCCGGGCTGGAAAAGCACCACATTCCAGCCCCTTTTTTCCCCAATGGCTGCTTCCATTAACCCCTTCCTGCCCCTCGCAGACGGCCCCCGACGGGTGGAAGAACTCGGTGCGCCACAACCTGTCCTTGAACAAGTGCTTCGAGAAGGTGGAGAACAAACTGAGCGGCACCTCCCGCAAGGGCTGCCTGTGGGCCCTCAACCCCGCCAAGATCGACAAGATGGAGGAGGAGATGCAGAAGTGGAAGAGGAAGGATTTGGCTGCTATTCACAGGAGCATGGCTAACCCAGGTAGGGCTGGGATCCCCCACCCCACGGCATTCCCTCCGGGGTTGCTGTTTGTAGGAATATTTTAACATTAAGTCACGTTTTAATGCTGTTTCTCGCCTGTTCTCCTGCAGAACTCTCCCTTTCCTAAGACATTTTCTTATTTATAAGACAGAAATTATTATTATTTATAATATATATTATTAGAAAGATGTCTTTATGATTTTTTAATAATTTTTCCTCTTATTTATAAAATTTCCTGTTATTTATAATATATATTATTATAAAGATGTCTTTATGATATATATTTTTATTTATAATTTTTCCTCTTATTTAGAAAATTTCCTATTTAGAAAATTTCTTATTTATAAAAAAAAACGTGTTTTGGAAGCTTTCAGGAGCTCCGTATTGACAAAATCAACTGGAGTTCTTTTTGCTACAAAATCACTAACACGGAGTCAGTGCTAAATTACATATTATTTGTTTAAAAGCAAAAGGGCCACTGGAACAGTCAGGAGGTTTTTTGTGCTTATTTGGCAGAAAAACAGAATTCTGAGTGTTCCTCTGAGTTCTGCAGCTGGGGGTGAGCTGCCACCAGGGGTGGCTGGGCTGCTCTGAAGTGTCGTGATCATTTCTTTAGCTCAGTCAGGGATAGCCATGGAAGTGGATTTGGGGAAGGAACGGGATTAGGTGGCATTTCTTTGGTGGCATTTCTTTGCTCCCTGCACGGTCACAGCCCGCGCTGGGTCTCACACGGTGACGGTTCATGGCACAGGTGTGAGGTTGTGCTTTGGGCAATCCCCGCTTGATCAAATGGGTTAAAAGCATCTCTTTTCCTCCTCGGAATGGGCAGAGGAGCTGGACAAGCTGATCACGGACAGACCCGAGAGCTGCAGGCGGCCCAGCAAACAGGCAGAGCCCGAGGGGCCCCCTCTGGGCCGGATCTCCGTGTCCCAGCTCCAGCCCCAGCCCATCATGACGCTGTCCCTGCAGTCCCTCCCTCTGCACCACCAGCTCCAGACCCAAGCTCGCCTCGCCCCCAACTCCCCAGCACCTGCACAAACGCCTCCTCTGCACACCCTGCCCGACATGAGCCACAGCCCCCTGCCCCACCACGCCATGGGACGCGCCCCGGACTTCCCGAACGTGGCGGTGGACATGAGCACGGAGGTGGATGCTCTGGATCCCAGCATTATGGATTTCGCGCTGCAAGGTACGGGGGAAGGCACCGGGAGAGGGCAGAGCTGGGCTTTGGGGTTGTGTTATCGCTGAATATCCAACGAGGATCCTCGGTGGGATGTTCTGGGATGGGGCTGAGCTAAGAGCTGGCACTGGGTGTGGGAATTTGCAGGGTGATTTCCTGGGTGGGTTTTGTCCCTGTGTCGGGTGGGATGGCAAAGAACCTTCCAGGCACTGCAGGGGGTGGAAGCAGGGGTGTCCAACAGGCTGGATTCGGGACACCACATCTCTCTGCCCCTGGGAAAACGGAGCTCTGCTCCTGCCTTGGGGTTCTCCTTCCGTGCAAGGAGAACTTCCCTGGTTTGTGGTGATGCCGGATGTGGTCCTGGGTGTCTGGTGAGCACGGGTAGAGAGGTGGTGCCTGGAATCACAGGGTCTGGGGGAAAAGACACACTTGCTGCCCAGAAAGGTCTGGAACCACAGGATTTGAGGGTCAGACACGCTTGCTGCCCAGAAAGGTCTGGAATCACAGGATTTGAGGGGTCAGACATGCTTGCTGCCCAGAAAGGTCTGGAATCACAGGATTTGGGGGTCAGACACGCTTGCTGCCCAGAAAGGTCTGGAACCACAGGATTTGGGGGTCAGACACGCTGCCCAGAAAGGTCTGGAACCACAGGATTTGGGGGATCAGACACACTCGCTGCCCAGAAAGGTCTGGAACCACAGGATTTGAGGGTCAGACACGCTTGCTGCCCAGAAAGGTCTGGAATCACAGGATTTGGGGGTCAGACACGCTTGCTGCCCAGAAAGGTCTGGAACCACAGGATTTGGGGGTCAGACACGCTGCCCAGAAAGGTCTGGAACCACAGGATTTGGGGGTCAGACACGCTTGCTGCCCTTGCACCACAGCGATCCCACCCTCGAGCAGCGAATGAAGCCCTTTAGTCCCGGCCTGACCCCACGCAGTGCCAGGGGGTGTGGGGGGGATGTGCTGCTGTGAGCAGGATTCCATCTTTTCCAGGGAACATTTGGGAGGAGATGAAAGACGACAGCTTCAGCCTGGACACCCTGGGTGCCTTCAGCAACTCCCCCCTGCATCTGTCTGACTGCGAGCTGGGCACGCCCGGCCTCACGCCCGTGTCCAGCGGCAGCGACCGCTCCTTCTCCGACCTGCAGGTCACTGGCCTTTACACCACCTACACCACCCTGGACAATGTGGCAGCTGCTCAGTACATGAACCCCCAAGGCAACAAACCCATCCCTCTGCTCTGAGCTTGGCCACCGTTCCACGGATCCCCAGGGACGGGTCTTCCCCGTGGTTAAAATCCGAGCGGGAAGCTACGAGAGCTCGTCCCTGCTTTGGGATGTGTTGGCTGCTTCCAGCATGTGAGGCCAAAATAAATCAAGCTGGGACTGGTAGAACCACTTTTCCCCCTCCCACCATCATGGCAAGGGCATGGACACTTGTGTTGTGGGACTGGGGAGCTCTCCAGAAGGAGCTGGAAGGCAGCAGGAACTTCCACTGGAATGGAACTGAGCTAAAAAGCACCCAGTTAAGGGAAATAAATTTATTCCACACCGTGGTGGAGCTGCTGTGTCAGCACTGGCACAGAAGCCACCACGAGCCAAGGGGCTGGCCAGCCCCACGTTGGTTGATTGTGCCCCTCAGTGTGTCATTTTTAATTAATTTGCCAAATTGGACCAAGACCTGCCACAGTTCCTGGAGACGTTTGCACCACTAACACTTTCCTGACGTAACTGTTGTTAATTTATTGTTAGGAGGTAGGGAAAAAAAAGGAGCCAAACCACTAAAAAAGGAAAACTCACCTCCCTAGCAGACCACTGTTGTACCTAGATTTGTAAAAGTCCTCACACCCCTGAAGGAAGTGGTACTACTGAACTATGAAACTGATCACTGGCTAGAGGATTTTAGGAATTACGCCTATTTTTAGGATTTTAAAAAAAAAAATAGATTTGTTTATAGTCTCGTGTATTGTGCTTCTGTCTATTCTTGTGCTAGGCAGTATTACTGTTTTGTAAATTTATTTATATTTATTGTTATGAAAAGAAATTATGTGAACTGAGCACTGTTCAATTTGTGTAATGCTGCAGTAACCTGTTTTTACAGCCACTAAATTATTCCTCATCGGAACCACAACCATCTCATCACAGTTTTTACACGACGTTTCTTTAATAAGCACTTTTGATACTGTGAAACTCATGCTTTTTTAAAAAAATTCAGAGACCAAATATTGCCACTGTACCTTTCGTAATAGTCTTTGCTAATTAACTAAAAAAAAAAAAACCCTGATTCTAATGTAGCTTTCGAAAAAATATTTCAAACCCTGCTTTGTACTTGGTAACATACACTGCAAATAATGTGATGAAACCCCTGAAATATGTTGGAATTTAGCATTTAGCCTACTTATACCACTGTGAGCAGAAAGTGATATTTATATCTTGGGTTTTGTCTGTTCCTGTGCATTCAGAGACTTTCCCGGTGCCGTATCCAGGTGCTCCCAGGCTTTTCTCCTCCCACACCCATCCATGGATTAAAGCTGGAGGGTGCAGGATGCTGGAGTGGCCCCAAAGGGCACTTTCTTGCTTGAAAATATGAAGATCAGGGGCTTGGAAACATCTGTGCCTGTATCCTCCCAGCGCATCCCTCCATGGCAACCTCTTCCAAAGGGCACCACGATGCTCCACGTCATAATTTATTGTCCAAGGACAAATGTGATTCATGATCCTTTGCTGTGACTGGTGTCACCTACGATGTCTTTGCTTTTTTAAATAAATATTTCTTAGCACTACGCCTGGGGCATTCTGGATGTGCTGTGTGGTGCCTGCTCCGGTGTCATGCTGGGCTTTCCCAGGCTTCATTCCCTTTCCAGACCCTATGGCCAAGTTTGAAGGCTCAAATCCTCCAGGAGAGTAAGAGTTTACAGGTATTTATTCTAAGAGTTCTTCCTCCCTGGTGGCACTCTGTTCCTGAAACCATCTGAGATGCCTGGAAAAGCTCTGGTGGGGACAGGGGCTGGCAGGAGGGATACTCGGAGCTGCCCCACCCCAAAAAGGTCTCGTGCCACAGGGAAGGGGCTGCCCAGTGCCACAGGCACCAGGCCCTGCTCAGGGCAGTGACAGAAGACACAGAGGTCAGGGAGTTCCCTGGGAGCTGAGCTCACTTTATTGCCTGTCAGCAGTGACACCTTCCAGCCAGGAAGCGACTCACGAGACCCTTCCCATCCCCACCCCAGGACAGGGAGACCTCCCAGAGACCCTGTGGGACCCCCCAGCCCGGTCCCAGGAGGTGTCCAACACCTTCACCCCATGGCAATACCAGCACTGCACTCGAGCCAGGCGTCCCACCTTCCATCACCACCCCACCTCCTCCTTTTGAGCCCGAGGTAAATCTGGGCTGGGGAAATGGCACAGCCAGAGGCATTGGAAAACTTCCAATTTCCCCTCCATGACCAAGATGGTTAAAGGCTACCTGAGCAGCAGGGTGCAGGTCCGAGCAGGTGACAGCTCCCCCTGGCTCCGCTGCTTCCAAGGAGGAGCCAGGTCACTGGGGTAGGAGCACCTGGAGCCATCCTCCCTCCTCTCCATGCTCTGCAGGAGCCAGAAGGGACACGAGATGGACGAGAGAGGAACAGTCAGGTCAGTCAAACCCTGGTGCATCCTTGGACATTCCCACGGGAGCAGCTCCCGGATTAGCTCACTTAGGTCTTTCCTGGGCCGTCAGCTGCTCATGGTCACATCTTCCCAGCAAGGGGAAGGACGACAGAAATTGCTCCTCACAGTTTAGAAAGCATCACTTGGAGGCCGCTTCTCATTTCCTGGTCTTGGTGCCTGGTCAGCTTGAACCCAGACACCAGCCCTGGCCCTGTGCCTCCAGCTCTGTCCAGTCTGGTGAGACGTGTCTGACCTGGTGCTTGTTTGAAAGACCAAGGCCAGGGCTGGCAACCAAAACAGGAAAATATTTTAGATTCTTTTTAAAACCAAGTTCTGCACCGGGTCCAGATTCCAGGCTTGGCTCAGGACAAGTTCATCTTCTGCCAAGCTGCCCCTCTGGCAGCACCCCCAGTGCCAGAGGGGACTCTGCATGGATGGCAAGACCATCCCCATGGCTTAAAATAGAAGCGCTGGTGTCCTTTATTTAGGCACGTGAGCAAGAGTCCAAGGCTTCAGGTCAAGGGCTGAGGAACCGGGTGGGCAGGTGAGGTCTGGTCATGTCCTGGTGCTTCTCCTACCCCGTGGCAATTGCCCAGCTCAGGAGGGGTCATCAGTGTCCACCCTGGACAGGAGATGGGCGACCTGGGCTTTCTGTGGCCCGGTGATGTGCTGAGCCATCTGCACGATGCAGTCCATGGTCAGCTCGGGGTTGGCCTGGAGCAAGCTGCAAGGCACAGGACAATTTCCTCAGAGGCCAAAGTGAGAACTGCCTGGTGTCCACCCCCTGCCATTCCCATGCCAGGGATCAGCATCCCCCCTTCTCATCCCAGCTCACTCACCTCCTGATGTGCTTGAGGATGTAGTCCCTCTTCAGGTACTTGATGTTCTCCCTGATGGCCGACTGGGTGCCGTCCTCCTCCTGCATGTGCTTCTCCAGCCACTCCACCACCACCTGGTTGTTGTCCCAGAGGTAGCCCTGGGGAAAGCAGCACCGTGGGCAGGGGGTCCTGCTGCCTGCACAGCCCGAGCTCCCCCTTCCTCCTGGAACCTCAAATCCAGGCCGTGGGATTTCACTTCCCAGTCCTGCACCTATGGCACAGCACACTCCCCCATGTTGCAGCCATGGGGTAAAAGGCTCAGTCTGGAAACTGAAATTCGGGAAACATTTGCCAACCATTTCAAATGCAAAAAGGTAAAACATGGTTCCTTTGCAGGTCCTACTTCCTGAGGCAGGCACAGCAACGTGTGTGTCATTTGACAGCAGCTCAAATGCTAAAGACCCCACTTGTGCCCTGGGAAGCCCTGTCATGGGAGAAGATGTTTATTTGGGGACCATTCTGCCATCGATGAGCACCAGCACCCAACCGGGGTCACCTGATTTGAAGAGCCCATCCTCACACATTCCCATCACACACTGAAACCCTCAGGGAGGCACCACCAAGACCTCTGAATGATGGGGGAGCGAGGGGGATGCCCTGGCTGCGGAGGTGCCTCAGGAAACGGGGGCTGGGGGTACCTTTTCAGCTCCCTCAGTCTCCATGAACCAGCGCCGCAGCATGGACTGGATGTGGATGTGGCTGAGCTCGCTGTTGGCCTTCAGCACCTCCCCCTTCACCATCTCCTCCAGCAGCAGCCGCCGCAGCCGCCAGTAGAGAAAGGAGCGGGCGCTCTTCCACTCCAGGATGTCCTGCGGGAAGCGGAGCACGGCCCGGGTTTGCCGGCGGCCGCTCGCTCCCAGCTCCGGCGGGGCGCAGGGCAGAGCGCAGCCCCGGGGCAGGGATATCACAGGAAGGGGATTTCCCCCCCACCTTTGGCTGTCACCCCAGAGCCCTCCCCCGTGCCCGGCTCACCGTGATGACCCCTTTCTCCTGCATGCGGCCCGGGGTGTCGTGCAGGTCCGCGAAGCGCACGGCCACCTGGTGGTACACGGGCAGCAGCAGCTCCTCCCGCGCCTTCAGCTGCTTCTCCAGCTCCTTGCGCTGCGCCTCCGACAGCTCGGGGGTCCCTGTGGGACACAGCGGGCTGAGCAGCCCCCCCCCCGGTGATGCCACCAGGGGGTCACCTCTGTGCTCCCACATCAGCCACCACGCCCAGCGCCACAGCTCTTTCCTTGGCACACTGACAGCAGAGCCACAGAGGCCATGGCCACCAAGAGGTCACACTGCGCTCAGTGCCTGCCTCCCAGAGAGGGGAGGTGGCATTTGCAAGGACTTTGTGTTTTAACACGGGGGCAAGGAGCTCCCAGTGCATCAGGAGCCAATTCAACGTGGCCATGGCCATCCTTCATCTCAAAGCACGGGAGAAGACCCCAGCCCCGTTTAACCCACTGACAGAACCCCCAGGAGACACAGGTCATCACATCCTCTCAGCTCCACCAAAAGAAAACACACAAAGAATTTTTCCAGAGGAACCACCAAAGGACTCTTGGTGGTTGCCACTGAAGTGCTCGAGCCTCATGTTTAATTTACACTGCCAGTGTCCACAACCCAAAACTCCCTTCCCTTACCCAACTGCTCCACCAGCTTGGCATAAACCGTATCGATCCTTCTCATGGTCTTCACCAAATCCTTCTTCCTGAACTTGATCTCCACTGTTCCTCCCGGCTCCAAAATGCCTCCCCTGGAAGGGAAGTTTGGTAAAGCAAGGACTGGGCTGCATGGGAGAATAAATCCTGGGACAAGATGTCCAGGCAGCTGACACAGAGGTGTTCTGGATGATACACAGAGGTGTTCTGGATGATACACAGAGGTGTTCTGGATGACACACAGGGGTTCTGGATGACACACAGAGGTGTTCTGGATGACACACAGAGGTGTTTTGGATGCTGACCTGCTCTCCTTGTCGGCATAGAGCTCCACGTGCAGGGGGTTGATGGTGGAGTCGATGACCACCCAGGAGCCGCCGCGCAGCTCCGCATGCGGGGGGATGTACACCAGGACAGGCTGCTTGAAGTCCCGCAGGCTGTCCACGATGAAGGCACCGAACTTCAGCATCTGATCATACATGTCTGAAAGCCAAAAGGGACTCAGGGGTTGGGTGTCTCAACTGCCACTGCCCCAGCCTCCTCCCAGCTGCCTAAAGCCACCTTCTCCATTGGAGACACAAAGCACCCCAAAATCAACCAGAAGGAAGCCACCAACCCCTGGGACCTGTGCCCTGCAAGGCCCCATGACCTCTCCAGCCCAACCCCATATCCCAGAGTGGTGCAGACCCTGGTAGGCTGGGCCATCCCAGGACCCTGCAGGGTGGCAGGGGTGCCAGAGGTTTGTCACACCACGGGAATCTGGGCATCCTGAGCACGGGTACCTTTCATGCCGCTGGAGAAGCCTCTCCAGTTGGCAAAGATCATCAGTGGGAGGTGCTCCCGGTTGAAGTCTCGAATGGCCTGGGCTGTTTTAAAAGCAGAGTCTGGGAACCAGACCTGCCCGGCCTGCTGGATTATCTGGAAAAGACAGTGAGCAGCTGAGACTGTGCCAGTTCTTCCTGGCACGCCGCATGAAACAGCTGGAAGAAAACAAACTGCCCCAGCACCCTTGATTTCACCAGAATTAGGGAAAAGCAAGACACGTCCAAGGATCACACTGGGCTATTCCCCTTTTCTCCCATCCAACCTCCTCTCAGATGCCACCTGGCCTCACTAAGGTCTCCCCACTCACCTTTGCCTCTGAGTCCAGGTTGGCGGGGTCAGCGGGTATCGTCACCTCCACGGTGCGGGTCTCAACAGCGATGACACCCACGGGGAGACCTCCCAGCCTGCAGCAGGGCAGGGTGGGCTCAGCAAGGCCAGTTCCCCTCCACCCCAGCCCCACCAGAGAGCTGCTCCCCCTCCAGCATCCCAAAAGCAGTGCCATGGCCTGGGCTCGAAGGTGAGTGGCCACACGGGCAGGATCCCAGCTCCATCCCTTGCTCCCGGCAGTACCTCGCTCTGCCAACCACAACGGTCTGAGCCCACGGCTTCATGATCTCCATGAAGCTGCCCTGGTCAAAGAAGCCGCTCTGCCAGGTCCCTTTGAGAGCTGTGGAGCACAGGAGAACATGGAATGGTGCAAGGGCGAGCACTGAAGGGCTCCTGAGCACCAACCCACAGCCAAGAGCACCTTCTGCACCTACAAGATGCTTTTGGGAGCAGTGCTGCAGAAGCCTTGGGTTGTCCTCACTTACTTGGGTGGGGTCTCCCTGCCAGTATCCACCTGGGGTCATAGGGGACTTTGGATGGGACAAAATCAATTTCTCTTTCAACAGGGTCACTTATGGCAGTGACAGGCACCGGGCTCTGGTTATCCTGCAAGGGAGACCCCGAGGGCAGGTCACCAGCCAGGTATGGGTGATATCCCCCACCTCCACCCTGCAGCACCCTCCTACCTTGGGTATGTACGAGAGCCACTGCAGGATGGTGTAGACCCCCTCAAAGTCATCTGGGACGGTGACATGGGAAACGCCGTTGTTGTGCATGATCTGCACTCCTCCCAGCTGGTTGTTGGATGTGTAAACCTCCCGTCCCAGCACCTA
This sequence comes from Mohoua ochrocephala, assembly GCA_013398855.1. NCBI lineage: Eukaryota > Metazoa > Chordata > Aves > Passeriformes > Acanthizidae > Mohoua > Mohoua ochrocephala. Next base: position 13,934 of record VZTA01020558.1, read on the forward strand.
GACAGAGTTCCCAAGGGAAACACGTGGGGCTCTGCTGACACAGGAGCTGCTCCCTTGCTGTGTTTGTCAGCCCAAACCTCTGCACAGGCACATTCCCTCTGGGCTGAGGCTGAATTTCCACCTCTGTCCAGGCTGATGTTAAAGTGAAGGGATCCTGCTTTAGTGCACGAGTTTAGTGAACCAGGTTTCAGTTAAGCTCAAACCAACGGGATTCTGCCCAGAGATGGGTCCTGCCCCTGGGGGCTGGAGCCCAGCTGTCCCAAGGCACCTCTGCCATCCCACCCTGGCCACCAAAGCTGTGTGGGGCCGTTCTCTCCCTGCTCAGTGAGACCAGCACAGCTGCAGCTCCTCCTGAGAGGTCCCGTGAGGTGACACACAGGGAGCTGCCACCTCTTCCCATGGGAAAGGAGCCTGCACAGGTGGTGGTGGGGAGGACACAGTGCCACGGAGGACATGCAGCCAGAGCTTGGTACCTTGTTGAGAGCCGTGACACCTGTGAGGATGATGTGGGAGTTCTCCACCTGGATGACACGCTGGCCCAGCCTCACCAGGTAGGCACCGATGCCGATGGCACGACAGGTCACCTGGGCACACACACACACAGGGACACGTCAGGGCACTGGGGCTGCAGCACAGACCACAAGCACCTGGAGAAGGCTGCTCTGAAGGGCTTGGCCTCCTTGCTGCATCCTATTTCCCCTCCCAGGGTGACTTTAAGAGCCAGCAGGAGAGAGGGGAGGAGCAGAGAGGGGAAGGGCCCCAGCTGTACCATGCTGATGGTCACTATTTCGTCGTAGGCACGGGAGGATTCCCCAGCGATGGTACCGGCAGCTCTCAGGTTTTCCACCCCAAATCCGTTGTCCTTCCCGATGATGTCCAGGAGAACATACCTGAGGGGAAAGCAGAGCCATGGTGTGGGGAGCACTCACCTGCATGATGTGCCTGGCAGGATGCTGAGGTGGGAGCTGCACCCTGGTGGGGTGTAGGGCAGAGCTTGGGGTGGCTCCATGTGTCTCACGGGATATGGGACTCACCTGGACTCGCCGCCTTCCTCCACGTGCTCGCAGCGCACGGAGTTCATGGTGCTGATCCTCGTGTAGTCCTGGGGAGTCAGGTACAGGTACCTGAAGCCCTGCAAGGAAAGAGGAGGATGAGGAGTTGTGGAGCCCCACAAACACACGCTCATGTGGGACACGGCCCTTTCCCAAACCACGCTGTGCAGCAGCTCAGGGACCAGAGCTGGACAGAGCAGCCGTGCCAACAGTGGCACCTTCACCTCCACCACCTGGGAAAAGCCAAAGAAATCATCCCTGTGGTGCTGGGTGCAGGTGTGGCCTCACCCCCTGCTCCGATCCTACAATTTGTCATCCCAGTTTAGCTCTCTCATTCCATCCCCAGCTAAACCCTCTGCTGTTTCCTGTGCTGCAGCAGGGGAGGTGCCCACACACCTTATAGGGCTCGGCTGGGTCCACCCAGGCCACCTGGAACATGTGCTTGATCTCGTCGGCGAAGCCGATGCGGGCACCGCTGTTGGCGGCGATGTAGATGCGGGGGATGCCCTCGGCCCGCGCCAGCTCCGAGGCCCTCAGGAACACCAGGTCCTCCTCGGGCCCAAAGGAGCCGATCTTGTGCGTGATGTCGTTGCAGATGAGCACAATGTCCCGGCCTTTGGGGTACTCAGGGGTCTTCAGCTTCATTTTAAAAGCAACCATCCCCACCTGCCTCGAAACAGCGCAAGGTTACAACGCAGAAGCCTCCAGAGAATGCCAGAATCATTTACAGAATCACAGAATTAACGAGGTTGGAAAAGACCTCCAAGATCATTGAGCCCAACGCTTGACCGATCACCACCTTGTCAACTAGACCAGAGCACTGAGTGCCACGTCCAAGAGACACAGGGGCTGAGCTGCAGGTGGCATTTACCAACAGACAAAATGGTTGAGGAGCATATCCCAAGCTTTAAACACAGCCAGACTGAGCCACCAGCCATTCCCACCTGCTTCCCCTGCCCAATTCCCTGTTACCTCGTTCCCTCCAGGGACCCTGTTCATCTGCACGAGGTGCCCCTGCGAGTCCAGGACCAGCTCAGTGTAGGTCAGGATGTCCTTGGGGTACAGGTCCGAGGAGCCCCACAGCTTGAAGAGAGCCTGTGGAGACACAGCACATGGCTTGGCTTGGCTTGGCTTGGCTTGGCTTGGCTTGGCTTGGCTTGGCTTGGCTTGGAAGAGACCTTAAAGACCATCTAGTTTCAGGAATTCCAAGACCTAGGAATTGGTTTAGAAATGTTTCACGTAACCAAAAATGTTGGGGCTTGGGCTCTTTTTGTTTTCTCATTTGACAGCTCAAGGAGAGGGACCTTTTCCTCAGGTGGGAATATTTGGGGAGGGTGAGGATGAAGAGCAAACGCAGTAATTTGAAGCCTCTTTTTGCTCAGCCAGTCTCACCTGCCTGATCATCTCCGGGAAGTCGTACACGTAGGTGGTGCCCAAGGACTGCGCCTGGAACCGCTTGGCCTGAAGCAGGTCCTTGGTGACGTAGGGGGTGTTGATGAGCATCCCATGCTGCGGCCCCTGCTTGTCCCCATACGACTGGAACATGATCTGGAGAGGAGAGCAGAGCGTTGGTTGCCTTCCCTGGATGTCATGGGGACTCTTCTGCTGGAGCACTGCTGAGCCCTGCTTGGCCAAGGTGATTTTCCGCCCATTTTTTGCTATTGAGGGGACTGTCACACTGCTGTGCTGCCAGCATCAGTGACATCCTAACAGTGACCTTCACCTCCAGCGCTCAAAATTGCCCAGCTCCACACCAGCATCACCCCAAGGAACCCAAGTGGATGGAGCTTAACGCATTTTGGAGCAAAGTATCACACCGAGGAATCCAACTGGATTAAGCTCAGCACATTTTGAACAATGCACCACCCCAAGGAACCCAACCGGATGCAGACAGATAGGAATGAAACCAATCCAGCTGTGGGAATGCTGTTGGAAGTCTGGGGGCTCTGGGCAGACCAGCACTGCAGGTGCACAAGGAGTTCTGCAGAAGCCTCCCCCAGAGCTCTGCCGGAGCTGGCAGCGCTCAGGCAGCTGTGGCTGGGTTCCTGCAGTCACCGCTGGGGTTACTCACGCTGCCGGTGCCAGGGTCCCTCACTTCCTTGTAGAGGCTGATGTCCAGGTAATATCCGGACTCGTTGGTGAGGAAGAGGCGGATGGGGATGGCGGAGGAGGTGGGCGTCAGGCGGATGTTGATCTTCAGCTCGGCCTGGAGGACGCGGAGCTTCCAGAGGCGGCTCCCGTAGCGCATCACCATGGAGCGCACCGACTCCTCGATCTGCGCGGGGCACGGCACACGGGTGGGTTGGTGGCCCCAGGGACAACGCTGAGCACACCATGCCAAGGCCGGAGCAGCCCTGTTGCATGTCCACCATAATCAGCCATTTTGGATTTGCTTTGGGTGAGCCCCTTCCCTCTCTCCGTGCCTCCTGGTTGGGCCTGGTGCTGATATCCACCCTCTCCACCGGGGAGAGATGGTGACGGGTGGCTGCCCTTCTGTGCAGTGGTCCTGAGCACAGGGGATGACAAAACCTCCATCCCCAGATCAGAGGAGCCATTCCAGGACAGAGGAAGCAGCACCCCAAGAAACACACCTTGGAGGGGTCCATGATGACGGTGGGCACGAAGTTGAGGAAGATGTGGTTGCAGTCCGTGCGCACGTTGGTGTTGTTGAAGGCCACCTCCAGCTCATCCATGGCCTCCAGGAGCAGCCGCTCGCCCTCATTCTGCAGGTACTCGAAGGAAGCCTCCTGTGATGGACCAGGTGGCTCAGCAGGGGCCAGGGCACCCCTGCACCCTCACCGTGCCCCCCCGGGGGCCCCTGCGCCACCCTGCCTTGGTGATGAGGTCGGAGTGGCGCACGATGGCGCGGATGAAGAAGCGGTAGTCGGTGGTCTCGGCGCCCGCCCGCACCCTGGCAGCCCCCAGGTACAGGTGCATCTTGTGGTTGGCACAGGGGATGGCCGTCAGGTCGAAGTTGCGCATGCGGCTCAGCTCCAGCTGGAAGGCGAGCGCCGGCTCCAGGTGCCGGTAGATCCGATCCTCTGCGAACTGCCAGGCACGGCCGTGAGGCGGGGCCGGGCCGGTGCCACGCCAGCGCCGTTCCCGCTGCTCCCGCCGGATCTTACCTCGTCCCTGGCTCTGAATGTGAAAAACTTCGGGAATTCTCTCTGCGGCAAAAGGGAGAGAGAAGATGGCGTGAATGGTCCTGGCCCGCAGAGGATTGTTCTCATTCTCCATTACAAAGAAAAAACCTCGCAGGCTTTGTTCTCCTCCAAAGGGAAAAGGGCTGGGAGGTATTGATTAGGTTGGATTTTAGGAGGAAATTCCTCCCTGTGAGGGTGGGGAGGCCCTGGCACAGGCTGCCCACAGAAGCTGTGGCTGCCCCATCCCTGGAAGTGTCCAAGGCCAGGTTGGATGGAGCTTGGAGCACTCTGGGACAGTGGAGAGTTCCACCCCATGGCAGGGAGTGGAATGGGATGATCTTCAAGGTCCCTTCCCACCCAAACCACTCTGGGCTTCTACTCTGTGATGGCTTCTGTGGCTCTGCAGGAACCGTGTTACTGGAAACACGAGCAGGATAAAGGATGATACAGGAGATGAATCACTCATGCAATTGCTCATTAATTAATCCCCAGCTCCTGAAGCACAGTGGGTCCATCCATCACTCAGTGCTGTGTCTATAAGGTATTTATAGATGTCAGAGGCTGTTGCACTCACCTGCTGGGCAATGAGGAACGTGATCCTCCGGAGACCATACTCAACGAGGATATTTTTCTACACGGAAACAGAAGATGCCACCAGTCACGAGAGCTTAAACATCTCCACCGAGGGAGCAAACAAAACCCAAACTGCAGCATTTTGAGGGGCACAGCATGGAGAGGAGGCAGTGCCTTGGGGTACAGTGTTCTGGCTTGCAGGGTTTACAAAAAGAGGGTCCAGCCCCAGCGACAGACCTTGGACTGGGCAAAGGCTCTGAAGATGGGCACCAGCTTCTCGTCTTCCATGTGGTCAGCTGAGCAGAGCGCGACGTTGAGGATGTGGATCGGCTCCTCATGGATGTTCTGGCAACAAAACTTCACAGTCAACCCCGGCCAGCAGCATCACTGCTGTCCCAGCACCACCTGGGGGTATCAGCAGCAGCTTCGTGCCCACCTTGGCATCCTCCTCATCGTAGGCGGTGGCCTGTGCATCGCTGAGGAGCCCGCTGTCCGACGGAGAGTTGGCGAAGCACGAGATCACTTCATCGAAGTTCCTGCCCAAACAGCAGGGATGGGGTCACAAGCCAGCACGTTGTGCCCACCCCCTGCCTGAAGGGACAGCGCCAGGGACCCACTGTGACAATGTGACAGGGACACGGGTACCAGCACAACGGCCCCACCATCCCACAGCAAACCCACAGCTCATGAAACGCAGCTCTGAGCTCTGCTGAGTTAATGTGCAGAGGGTTTTAACCTGTGCCACGTAAGCTTTCCCCATGCTCTACATGTCCCCAAAAGCCACCTCACGTCCCCACAAGGTAAGTGTTGTACTGAGAATACCCAGTCTGCAGCTGTGGTGGGAACTGAAGCTGCCTCTAGCACCGCCCAGCTGCCCCCAGCTGTGGCTCTTCCATCCCATTTTGCTCTCTAATGATTACAGTGGCACCCAAAATGCACAAACGCTGGCCAGGCATGTCCCTGCACCCCCACCTTGTGAAGTCCTCAAATCTGCGGAAGGCCACCATGACTCCCATCCGCTGGCTCGTGGGGGAAAAGCCACTGTCCATGAAGAGCTCGGTGCTGTGCCGGGCCAGGTCGGGGTTGGAGATGCTGATAGGGACGGACATCCTGCCACGGGGAGCAAATGTCAGCTCTGGGGGAGGCACCGTGTGGGACCACACGGCTCCCACAGGGGACCCTGACCCGGAGAGGGCTCGTCCTGCACCACTGCCAACGGGACAGCGCCGCGGCAGCTCCCGCTTCGCATGGAAGGAATGATACAAAACCCACAGCTTTGTGAAAAGAACCAAGTCCAGGGGAGCAGGACAAGTGTGTGGGAGGGACCCCTGTACCTGTTGGGGTGGGAGGAGGGCAGCATGAACTGGAACTCCACGAGGCAGGTGCCATCAGAGAGCTGCTGGTGCTGCAGGCTGTTCAGCTCGTAGGCGATGTACCCCCGCCGCACGTACACCTGCCAAGGGACACGGGAGGTACCACCGTGCCCCTGCCACCCCTGGGTCCCCCATGTCACCCTCAGGCCCCCTCTGGGCCCCCCAGCCCTCACCTCCAGCGCTGCCATGCGCACCACCTCGTTGGTGTGGTAGAAGAACACGGGAAGCACATCGAAGATGGAGGTTTCCGACAGGATCAGTTTCTGCGGGGAGAAAGCAAAATTTAGGGCAAGGATGAAGTGAGACCTCCCTGCCCTATTCGGGGGGGTCCCTCAATGTGGAGCTGTGCAGGACTGGTCACTAGGGTGCCATGGAACACCCAGCCCACCACGGGGACACCGCTAGAGCCAGACATGGATCCCCATGTCTGTTCCCTGACAAACGGAGCATGGAGCAATGAATGGGGACTGGCAGCGCTGGGGTGCACCCCCTCCTCTGCTCCACACAGCCACTGCAGCAAGGCTTTGAGTGATTTTTAGCTATTTTTAAGACTAAACCACTTGCAGCCAGAACCCTTCCCTGAAGCCACCCAAACTCCCTCTGGAAAAAAACGCACAATTCCCAACCTTCAGGTTTTCAGGGCAGTACTCGTGTCCATACATGTCGATAGCAGAGATGAAGATGGATTCAACCTGGTTGTGCCGCAGCTCGTAGGAGGGCATGTGAGAGGCAATGAGCACCTGCCAGGGGAGAGGAGAGCTGGGAGCGTGGGGGACAGGGATGGGGACAGGGATGGGGACAGGAATGGGGTGGCACCACGTCATGCTGGCTGACCTGCCGGGCTCTCAGCGCCACTTTGGAGTGCTCGGTCTTGCTGAGCTGTGTCAGCTCGTGGAGGATGGTCGTCAGCTCATCTGTCAGCGTGGGGTCACGGCCACACAGCTGGTCCTGCAGGGTCACACCACCATGGCTCAGCTCAGGCTCCACGCTGTGTGGGATGGCTTCATCCCAAACCCCAGCCCCATGCAGCCAATGGGGACAAGACCCAAGGTACTAAAATGGGCTCTCTTTGACCCAAGTGTAGTCACATAACACCACAGAGGAGAGATTAAAATAAAGGGATAACGAGGCAGGAATGGACACTTCAAGCGACTCGGCCCTGCCTCGGCTCCTCCCTGCCACCAGCCTTTGCTCCTGGAGTCTCAGGCATGGGCTGTACTCACAATTAACATGATCACCAGCTGGTTCTTCTTGGCCACCTGGGCATGGGAGAAGATGCTCTCCAGCACGGGGGTCATGTCAGGTTTGCATTGCTCCCGCAGGCTGATGACACACTTGTCGTAGTGAGCTGTGGAGCAGGGCCTGGTGAGCCCTGCAGCTCCACCAGAGAGCCCTGCAGCTCCCCCAGAGAGCCCCAAGCCCCCAGAGAGCCCTGAGCCCTCACCATGCTGGAACTGTGTCTCCACTTGCAGGTAGCGCCTGAGCAGGTCCAGCACCACTGCCTTCATGTAGCCCCGGATGCCGCTGCGGTACCTGGGGAGCAAAGAGCCCATCTTGCTGTGAGGAGGTGGCTGTGGGGGGACAGGGGGGTCACAGACAGCACGGGGCTCACCTCTGCACCAGCTGCACCAGGCTCTGTGTGTTCATGAAGAAGACCTCCCGCTCAGCCTTCCTCTGCAGAGTGGCCGCGTGGGTGTCCAGCACGTTGGCGATCTGTGGGGAGAGGGGACGGGGTCTGGGGTGGCTCAGGGGCACGAGGCTGCCAGCTCCCCCTTTCCTTACTCCACCCAGAGCCTCTCCCTTGGGTGTTTTTTTTTCCCCAAAGTGAAAAGTGCAAAGTGACAAATGAATATAAAAAGAAACACACACATAGAAGCAAATACACGCATAAAACCAAACACACATAGAAAATATAAACCCCCACATATTTCCCTCGCTCATTTAATTTGTTATAAAATCTTGGCAGCACAAAGTCAGGCAGGAGCTCACAACTGGCTCCAGTTGAGAGGACGTGAGCCCCCTTTGCCACTCACCTGCTGGCTGGGGAAGCGGCAGAGCACGGAGGTGATGTTGCTGGCGTACTGCGCCATCACCTTCCGGATGGACTTCTCCACGGCCAGCGGGATTCTTCCCGAAATGCTCGTCATGATCTCCTGCAGCTCCAGCAGGGGCAGGGCAGGGTCCCGGAGGGTCTTCATCAGCTGTGCCACCCATTCCTTCACCTGTAGGAGCAGGAGGAGGTGCTGCCCATTCCCACACTTGCCCTCGTGGCAAACGTGTGGCAACTGGGTGAGACAGCTGGTGCCTGGCACCCACCTTGGTCTTGAAGTAGGGCTCGGGCAGGCAGTAGCCATTCATGACGTTGGTCAGGTTGTCCAGCACGTTGCGGAGAACCTGGTGCTGCTTCTCACCAGTGATGGGCAGGGTCTGCTGGGTTGGGAGCCCCCCTGAAAATGGCTGTGCCTGAAGAGGGCAGAGAGAGGTGGGCTGAGCTGTCCTTGCTCAGAGCCCCCGAGAGCTGCAGCTGCCCCAGAGGAAGCAGCACAACCCCAGAGGAAGCACCTGGCGTTCAGCGTTGTGGCACTGCCTCATCGTGAAAATAACGCAGCAAAACTGGAGATTTTAGTGCTGTAAATGCACATTTTTAGTGCATGTGAGCCCCCGCACACCGAGGAAGCAGAGCAATCCATGTGGAGCAGCACTTGAGCCCCAGCACAGCCCAAAGACATGGCATGACCATCACTGGGATGCCCCATCAGGGCAGCTCCTCCATTTTGTCCCTTAGGGAGCATTCCCAGGATGCCGACTGGGAGCGGGTAGGAGGTGACAGCAGCGTGGCAGCCCCCAGCACACTCACGGGCTTCACTTTGGAGGGATCATCGAGCTGGAGGCGAGCGATGACACAGCCGGCCTCCAGCAGCGCTCCCGGCCGCTTGATGTAGTGCAGCCGCCCCGCCTCCTCCACCGCCAGCGTCATGATGATCTTCATCACCTGGGGAGGAAGAGGACACCGTCACCCAGCCAGCAGCACCCGCGGGCTGCACATCCCACGAGCAGCGCTGCGAGGTTCCGTCTTTGCCGAACGTTGCTCCTCCGGCTCACCTCGATCTCCGCAAAAACCTTCCCCTCGTCCACGTGGCCGCCGTCCTCCACCGTGTACTGCAGCAGCTTCCCCGCGGAGGGCGAGCGCAGCACCGTCGGGTCCTTCTCCTTCTCGAAGGTGCACGTTTTGTTGCCGATGGTGATCCGGTACCTACGGGAGATGGAAAAGTGTCACCAGCCGGTTGCTGGCCATCGGAGAGGGAGGATCGGGGCCCTGGCAGGGGGTACCTGTCGATCTCCTCCTTCATGTAGGTGGTGTAGCTGCAGCCGTCGTAGGAGAGCAGCAGCCCCCCGTCGTTGAGCCGGTGCACGTCGATCTCGATGTGAGTGCGGTTCATGATGACAACGTACGTGGTCAGCGACTGGCGGGCGACCTGCAGGGCAGGGGACACGCTCAGTGCAACCCCAAAACACACTCAACAGCGAGGATGGGGGCTGGGAGGGCACCTCCCCGCGCTCAGTGCAACTGCTGCCGCCACAGGATGGGGCTGTGCTGGGAGGGCAGGAGGCACAGCCTCAGGCTGCACCGAGGAGCTGTTCAACTCAGCCCAGAACTGGTTTAACTCAACTCACAGCCCAGAACTGGTTTAACTCACAGCCCAGAGTTGGTTTAACTCAACTCACAGCCCAGAACTGGTTTAACTCACAGCCCTAAGCTGGTTTAACTCAACTCACAGCCCAGAGCTGGTGCAACACATGGCTCACCTGCTGCTTTCATTGTGAGTAAGGAGTTGTGCGTGAAGTCCAACTAATTGGGTTTAAAAGCAAGAAAAGGAAGTCTCTTAATAAACTCAGGGCAATAGGGTGCATGGAAATGTCTGTCTAGTTAAAATGAGGTTATTCAGGTTACGAGGTTATTAACCTCATTTTTATGTTGCACATTTTTAAAGGACAACCTTGTATTTATTTCACCTTTCTCCCTCAGGACAGAAGCACATCCCTGACCCCTTGAGAGGTGCTGTGGCTGGTTTGGGGGGAGCACAGCCCTGCCCTCACCTGCAGAATGTACTTCACACCCTCATAGATGAGCTCCACGTCGACGATGTTCAGCAGGGAGGCTGCTGGCAGCACCTGGCCCCTGAAACACAAGGGGGAGGGATCAGGCCCCACGGCATTCCCGGCCTCTCCAAGCATGTGGGATGTCAGCAGTGCTCCCTCCTGGACAGAGGGCATGACGGTGACCAGAGGGGACAAGTGTCAGCTTTAAGTGACCCACGTGAGCACCATGCACAGCCGGATCTGGAGGGAGGCCAGGCACTGGGAAAACACTCAGATAAGGTGCCTGGGAGAGCCCTGGGTGTCCTCCAAGGCTGGAGGAATAACCTTGATATTCAACAACAAAAGCAAGCTGCGCAGCCAAGCCACTTCCCCTTGAAAGCTGTTTTCCCAGCCATGGGAAGCCTTTCCTACTGTCCAGACAGTGATAGCTGAGGAGCCAGAGCTGTGAGTCACAGCAGATACCCCTGTCCCTGCCTGTCACGGTGCTAAATTTGCAAAGCAGAAGTGAAAGGAAGATGTCCCAGAAGAGCAACACTCAGGTCTCCATTGTGGCTGCCCCAATCCAGGAAGTTCTCAAGGCCAGGTTGGATGGGGCTTGGAGCAACCTGGTCTGGTGGAAGGTGCCCTCCCCATGGCCAAGCCCCCTGCGGGCAGCCCCTACTCCGCACCTCTCCAGCGTGTGCAGGAAGTCGGTCATGCATGTCCTGAAAGTAGCGTCCGCCACGTTCAGGGCACCACAGACAACCCCCAGCATGGTGTCCGGCTTCTCTGCCTGTGGGGGCAAAAAGAACAGGGTTTGGGTCTTACCCCAAGGAAGGGGAGTGGTGACCCCAGGGGCCGGTCACCCCCACCTGCACTTTCTCGGCGATCAGGTGGTCCAGCCAGCCCGTGTGGATCTCGTTGTTCTGGAAGCTCTCTGTCTCCAGCAGCTTGATCAGATACTCCACCGTGGTCCGGAAATCCCCACGGATAGACAGCTCCTTCAGGGCCACCACCATGTTCCTTTTAGGGACAAAGCCCTCCGTTAATGACTGAGAAGGTGGCACTTGGCTCTCAGCAGAGGGAACTGGGGAGCTTCAGGGCCTGGGGCGATGAGCTCCTGAGGCCTCAGCACCTTCACAGAGGTGCTCAAGGTGCTCAGCCTGCTTCACTGCATGGTTTGGGTTGGAAGGGACCTTAAAAATTCTCTTGTGCCATGGGCAGGGACACCTTCCAGTAGACCAGGTTACTCCAAGCCCCATCCAACCTGGCCATGAAACAGCCCTGAATGAAACTGCTGCTCAGTTCCTGACTGGACATTGGTGCTCAGGGGCTTTAAGCAATGCTCAGCAGATCACTACATCTCCTTGAAGATCAGGTGGATGAACTGGGGCCGTAGCACCACCACAGTCCAAAAAAATTCTGGCTTTGGCCAGACAGCCAGGTGCTTAGCACAGCAGCACCGTTCTGGTCCTGTCGGATAAAAACCACTTTTCCCAGCTCACACACCGCCTGTGACTCTTCCCAAGGACACCCACCCTCCAACTCATCCCGCCACACTCACGAGATGGCCTCCTCCCGGTTCTCTCCCCATGAGAAGCAGTGCCCAAACTGGGAATCAGCAAATTCGTGCAGCCCCCCGGCTGCTGCCACGCTGAAGTACCCCCAGACGTTCTTGCTGCTGCGGAAGTTCAGCTCCTGCACCGTCCCCGAGCTGGGCTTGAAACCCTGAGCCAAGACAGAGCAGAGATGGAGGAACCAGGATTGAGACCTGTGCAGCGAGGCAGGGAAGGGGAACCCCCATGGATTGCACCAATCCCGTGAACATTGTCAGGCTGGGGAGGACCGTGCCCAGTTCAACCCCACAGGTGGCAGAGTCCCCTTGTCCCCACCCCGACCCCCAGCTCACCTCCTCGGGGTTCTCGCTGGTGATCCGGGCAGCGATGACGTGGCCCCTGGGCACGGGGGGGTTGGAGGGGCTGTGGAAGCAGATGAGGGTGTCCCCCCAGGGGCTCTCTCCATACAGCACCCGGATGTCTTTTATCCTGTGCAAGGGGATGCCCATTGCAATCTGCAGGAGAGACAAAGGCCTGAGCTGCCAGGGAGACACCGACAGAGAGTCTGAATGGAGAGTTCCCAGCGGGAAGCCAGAGGAGAAGGAAAGCTGTCACACTGCTTTCACCTGCACCCTCCACGCTGGGATATGGAGCAGCATCCCTCTGCAAGGCTCCAGCCTAAATCCCCAAACTGCCTCCTCTAACACCCTTGGAGTGACCCGTGTGTGCAGGTACCTGCAGCTGGGCAGCCGGGAGGTTCACGTCCGCCACCATCTCCGTGCACGGGTGCTCCACCTGCAGCCGGGGGTTCAGCTCCAGGAAGTGGAAGCTCCCGTCCTCCCCGTACAGATACTCCACGGTGCCGGCACTGACGTACCCAACCATCTGGGCCAGGCGGACAGCGCACTGCGGGAGAGGGAAACCCCTGCGTCATGGAATCATGGGGTATCCTGGCTTGGAAGGGACCCGCAGGATCATCATCCAGCTCCTGGTCGTGCAGAGGACACCCCAAAAACCCCACCATGTGCCTGAGAGTCCAAACTCTCCCTGGACTCTGGCAGGCTTAGGGCTGTGACCGCTTCCCCGGGGAGGCTGTTCCTGTGCCCGACCACCCTGGACAGGGAGTCCTGCTCCTTAAAACACCAATAAACCCAGCCCAGTTTCCCACTAAAACCTGGTCCTGCCCCAAGAGCAGGCCACTCACCTTCTCCATCACCTCGGTGACAGCGGGGGCAGCGATGGTGGCCGGCGCCTCCTCGATGATCTTCTGGTGGCGGCGCTGGATGGAGCAGTCGCGGCTGAAGAGGGAGATGGCGTTGCCGTACTCATCTGCCAGGACCTGCACCTCCAGGTGCCGCGCGTGCTGCGCCAGCTGCATCAGGAAAATGGGGGATCCGGGTGCCTCTGCCTGCACCTGCGGCGGGGGAGAGGGTCCTGCTCTGGCATCGTGCCCCGAAATTCATCCCGGGACGGAGACAGAGTTCTGGCAGGAAGCGGGAGGTGCCCCTGCTGTGTGTCCCAGGATGGGATGGGGACAGGGATGGGGGTTCCAGGTACCACTCACCTGCCGGAAGCAGGCATTAAATTCCTCTGCTGCCTCCACTTTTCGGATGCCTTTGCCCCCGCCACCTTCTGCTGCCTTGATCATCAGGGGATAGCCGATCCTCATGGCCACCTGAGAGGGTCAAGGGCTGGGGTGACTGCAGTGTTTTGGACCCCAGCCCACCACCCTGACAGCCCACACAGCTGCAGGCATCCCTGAGCAGGATTATCCCGAGTGACATCTCTCCAGCAGAGGGACAAACTGCTGCTGGCACAGCCTCGTGCCACTGTGACAGGGCAGGCAGGCTCTGAGGAGGAATCGTGGTGGGCAAGAGATAAGCAGCTGCCTACAGGCTCAGCTTTACCTCCAGGCCTTCCTCCACGTCCTTCACGCAGCCCTGCGCGTACGTCTCCAGGGGGATGCTGATGGCCTGCTGATGCTTCTCGTCCTCCTCGGACCACTGGGCCACTAGACCTGCAGATGTGGCCAGGGCTATGGTCACCACCAGGGTGGCACAGCTGGGGTGGCACAGCTGGGTGTGCCCAGGGAGCTGAGGATTCCATCATTTCCCTTGTTTCCATGCAGAGTGTGGGGGGCTGTGAGGAAGCACTCACCGCTCCCGCTCCACGGCAGCGTGGGGATCTCCAGAGTCTGAGCCACGATGGTGGAGGCGACTTTGTCCCCCAGCGCCCACATGGCATCACTGGGGGGACCTTCGGAGAGAGGGAGAAGGGCTGAGGGGACGGCCAACCCACCAGCCCATCCCCACATCACTGAGTTGGCCCCACCAGCCTTCTGCAAGGACTGGGGATGCAGCAAGACCCCAAACCCACTGCCCAGCTCAGGACGAAGATCAACCCTTCTCCAAGGGGAGCTCAGGCTGGGAATCCCACAAGGTCTGCTCCCACCCGATGTTCCTCTGTGCATCAGCCTGAGCATTACAGGGAAAACCCAGAAAACAGCAGGATTCCTGGGAATGCCCCAGCCTGAGGACTGCCACTCCATGGGCTGGGCATGCCAGAGGCACCAAAGGGGCATTCCCAGTGCGGTGTCCCTGGGAGTGACTGTGAGTGCACGCACCAGCCCAACACCCAGCACAGAGAAGCAGCAAGACCTTACCTAGGAAAGCTATCCCGTTTTTCTGCAGCAGCTCTGGCAGCTTGTGGTTCTCCGAGGCGTGTCCCCAGCCAGCCCACACCGCCTGGCACAAGGAGGAGGAGGAGTGGGAGCATTATCCCTGCCCTGGCATCTCCCACTGTGCCCGGCTCCTCAGCACGCAGAGACATCACCCCCTTGTGGGGTGTCCCCACTGCCCAGCAACTTCCCTTGGCAAGGAGGTGGGAGACACACGAATGGCCACTACCTGGACTGGGATCCGTTTGGAAATGTCCACGATCAGCTCCACGTTGGCGTAGTTGTTGTTGTTGGTCCCTCCAGGGACGGGCACGTAGTGATCTGCCATCTTGATGTACTCTGCAAGACAGCAGGAGGGGGGTACTGGGAGCCAGATCCCTGAGTGGCACCCCTTCCCAAATCCTCCATCCCGGGGATGCTGGAGTGGGAAAAAATTATTTACTCCAGGATTTGGCTGCACAGGAGGAAAGTGCGCAACTCCAGGCTGTGCAGAGCCCTCTCATGCCAGGCAGGAAAGGGCCACTCTGCCTCAGCCCCAGGCAGGGAACTTCCCTTTTGGGATATTTTCAGGAATTACCCGCGTTAGCCTTGAGGTCCTCGGGGGTGACCATGACCACGAAGCGGATGGCGCGCTCGTTGCGGAACATCTCGTAGGCCCAGCGGCGGATGGAGCGCATGCACTTCACCGCCGCGATGCCGTTGTTGGCGATGAGGACCTGGGGGCACGGGGACAGGGGGTGGCAGGGTGAACCCTGTCCTTGATGCCCCAAAGGAGGGCAGTGCAGGGGGGAGGGATGGGTGTGGAGCAAAACGGGGGGGGATGTGTTAATCGAGAGCTCCCCGACAGCCCCGGCGGAGCATGAGACTCCTCAACAACATCTCTGATGTCTGGCACTGGGGAGAACCAAGGGTGGGACTTTGGCCATCGTTTGTGCAAAGCTGCTGCATGGGGTTCCCTCTCCTAGCCCCTGAGAGCGAGTGAAGCCATGGAATGAACGGCTGTGGGCTGCCATCGCTCCGAGCCTGGCGGACACAGGCGGGCAGCGCTCAAAGATGTCCCTGTGGAAAGCAGTGACCCCCTGGCCAGGCACAAGCAGGGACGTGTGGGGACAGACCTTCTCGATGACACGGTTGCCCCCAAAGCGGGTGACGAACTCGGCTGGGGAGGCGACAGAAAAATCCCGCTGCAAATCCATCTTCCTGTGACTCCTCTTTGCCAGGTGCGGCCCTGACATGCTGGGCCTGTGGTGGGATGTGGTGGCTGTCACTGAGCCCAGGGCCACCCCAGAGAGCCCAGAGCCACTCCAGTGAGCCTTCCCCCAGCCCCAAACCCCCTGCAAAGCCTGTCCTGCAAAGGTCACCAACCATGTCTACAATGTGACTTAGGCAGGACATAAGGAAATTCCTTATTTGTGGAAGCACAGAAGAGCAGCAGGGATACTGCTGGCAGCACCACCCCAAACCCAGCGTGGCAAGAGCCACTGTCAGGCTGTCGAGTGTCACAACAGGTCCCTGCAGCCAAAGATTTGTTATTTTTAGCCGGAGCAGAGCAGCCGGAGGAGGCAGGCAGCAGCATTTGGCTTCCAGTTGTTTCTGCTGGATGTCAGCTGCGCTGCCATGAGAGCTGCCCAGTGCAGGCAGCAGGGACTGAGCTGCCCCACATCCAAACTGGAGATTTTGAGGGGCCACCCCCTGCCCTGGTCCTTGCCACACTCATGCAGGTGGCACTGCTGTCACACAGCCAAGGACACCGGCTCTCTCCCCAAAAGGAGTGGGACTGGGGGCATCACCTCGGGGTTCCGAGGAGCACCAGCACGTGTGCACCCCAATTTTACCAACAGCAATGCACCCACCACAAGCACCCGCCCTCCCGAACTGGGACATCCCTGCCCGGCCACGCTCCCGCCCTCAGGGGCTGCCATCCGTACCTGATGCCGGCGCTGGGCTCCAGAAGGGCGCCCATGGTGGGGGGCTCGGGGATAGTGCCCCCCATCCCGGCCAGGCTGCTGCGCCTCCGGCCCACCCTGAAGGCCGTGGCCATCAGCTCGTCATCGGAGGAGTTGTCGTCGAAGGAGCCCAGCACGAACTT
Source organism: Mohoua ochrocephala (assembly GCA_013398855.1). Lineage (NCBI taxonomy): Eukaryota > Metazoa > Chordata > Aves > Passeriformes > Acanthizidae > Mohoua > Mohoua ochrocephala. Next base: position 30,477 of record VZTA01020558.1, read on the forward strand.
GGCGAGGGCCGGGCGGCGCAGCGCGGCGGGGTTGTACACGGCGAGCTGCTCCTGCTCCGCGCCCGCCCGCCCGGCCCGCGGACGCGGCTGCGGGCCC
>VZTA01020558.1:36524-52237 GCA_013398855.1 Mohoua ochrocephala
CGGCGGGAGGGGGCCGCGGTGGGAGGAGCCCGGCCGGGGGCGGCCCCCGCCGCGGGAGATCCGCGCCGAGGGGCTCAACTGTGATTACCGCATCCTCTTCGGCAAGGCCGAGGCGGACGAGATCTTCCAGGAGCTGGAGAAGGAGGTGGAGTATTTCGAAGGTATATTCCTGCCCTGTGAGGGTGCCGGAGCACGGGCTGTCCAAGGAGGCTCCAGAGGCCTGCCGAATTGCCTGGACACTGCTCTGGGAGACCCTGCTTGGGCAGGAGGGTGGCCTGGATGATCCCCCACTGGTTCCTTCCAACCTCAACCCTTCTGTGTCCAGCTCTGTTTCCCTCCATCTCCCCCTTACCCCCTCCCAGTGAAGCATTTCCCTGCCCAGCCCACCGAGGTGAGTCCCAAGCAATTCCCAGGGTCTGAGCACAGCTGGCAGGCACGCTCTGTTTCCCTCCATCTCCCCCTTACCCCCTCCCAGTGAAGCATTTCCCTGCCCAGCCCACCGAGGTGAGTCCCAAGCAATTCCCAGGGTCTGAGCACAGCTGGCAGGCACTGGGAGATTTCTGCAGCCACGACGTGGCCCTGAGAAGCCAAGAGCGCAGGTCTGGCCCCGCAGGGTTGGTTTTGCTCAGCTGGAAGTGTTTTTCAAGGGATAATCCTGGAGCGGTGACTGGAATTTGTTGGAGATGCAGAAATGAGATCTGTGATGGGGGTGCTGGTCCTGTGCACCCCATCCGAGGGGGAGAACGAGGCAGTTTCCAGCTTTGCTGGGAGAGAAACACTGGGAACAGGGATGGCAGCTTTTGGGTTGACATGAGCACCCTCATTCCTGCTGTCTGGAGATTCCCAGAAGCTGCAGATCCAGGAGAATGTCGGGCTGTGCAGTGACAACACAGAGCTGCCTTTGATCCTTCCCCCGTCTCGTTTAAACAGATGACTCGACAAAGCTGCACATATTTGGCACGTGGCACAAGATTCCCAGGAAGAAGGTGACCTACGGAGACCCTGGATTGTCCTACACTTACTCGGGGGTCACGTTCCATCCCAAGCCGTGGATCCCGGTGCTGACCCGGATCCGGGAGCGCGTCACCTCGGCAACGGGGCACACCTTTAACTTCGTCCTTATCAACAGGTACAGCCCCCTTTCCACTTGCACCAAGCAACTTTGTCTTCAAAGGAAGACAAAAAAAAAAAGCTCGTGGAGCATTTGGCCGATCGCTGAGGAGTTGTTTGATTTAATAATTTATTAATTAATTAATTAGCGGTAGGGGTAATGAACGAGCTGTTTGCACAGGTACAAAGACGGCCTGGACCACATCGGGGAGCACCGGGATGACGAGAAGGAGCTGGTTCCCCACAGCCCCATCGCCTCCGTGTCCTTCGGAGCCTGCCGGGATTTCGTGTTCCGGCGCCGGGATCGCCGCGGGAAGGGAGGAATGGCGGGCACGGGGAGGATCACCCTGCAGCTGGCCCACGGCAGCCTGCTCCTCATGAAGCACCCCACCAACCTGCACTGGTACCACAGCCTGCCCCCACGCAGGAGGGTGCTGGCCCCAAGGGTCAACCTCACCTTCAGGAAAGTCCTGCCCGTGGCCAAGCAGGGAAATGTTCATCCATCGGAGCCTTTGGGCTCTGAAAAGTGAAGCTTTAGTTCCTGCTGGAAACGTGGATTCCCCTGTGGTGATCCAAGGGGCTGGAGGAGCAAATGGACACAAGAGGTTTGGGAACTTTGCTGCTGGAAACGTGGATTCCCCTGTGGTGATCCAAGGGGCTGGAGGAGCAAATGGACACAAGAGGTTTGGGAACTTTGCTGCTGGAAACGTGGATTCCCCTGTGGTGATCCAAGGGGCTGGAGGAGCAAATGGACACAAGAGGTTTGGGAACTTTGCTGCTGGAAACGTGGATTCCCCTGTGGTGATCCAAGGGGCTGGAGGAGCAAATGGACACAAGAGGTTTGGGAACTTTGCTGCTGGAGCCTGTGACCGCTGATGTCAAAGGCAAGGAGGTTTTTTTCCCCTGGGAAATGTTGCTCTGGTCCTGCTGATCCCTGTTTTTGGTGATTGCTGCCCTTGTTTTGCTCGGGAGGTTGTTCTCAGCTGATCTTAAATCTAAGCAGGGTTCCAAGGAGATGAAAATCCTCCCCAGCCTGGAGGCAGCAGTTTATAAACACAAGCTGAGATCGTTTAAAGCTGACACTCTGCAGGTGACACTTTGTGTCAATGAGCTCTGGTTTGCTTGGGTTTTAATTAAAATAAAGCACTAATGAAGCTGACGTGGAGAGGGGGGAGTGCTGAGGTGTGAGGACGGGGAGTGCAGCGTGGCTGGATGAGTGTTGGAGTCGCTGTGGCTCCTGCCTGCTTGAACTCCTCTGCTCCTGGGGGAGGCTGTTCTTGCAGGAGGAAGCACAAGATCTTTTCCTTCTTCAGGTCCTTTGTACAAAAAGGTGGTAAAAAATGGTAAAAAAAGTCTTCTTTTGGGGAAGAACTGGGTTGTCCCATTTCCATTGGAAGGCTGTCACTCTGAGAGTGTATTTTCCTAAATAATTATCCCCAGGGATCCCATCCTGACTTCCTGAAAGCCATCACACCCCCCCACGCCCACAGGGAATCCTGCTGAAATGAGGGAATTCTGTCCAGTCACCAAGAGAGGCATCAAGGAATGGTAAATTCTGGGTGAGAACAGGAACCAAATCCTGTGTAACCTGGCTCCAGCCACTGCAGTCAGTGCTGGGCTCTGGCCTTCAGTGATGGCTCCATTATTCCTATGGAATTAAGGCAATTTGGAGTTGGTACTTCCCACCCTCTGCCACTCTTGAGATGCTCTGTGGAGCATGAAGAGTTCCTGCAGAAAATCCTTCTTATCCAGGGCTTGTCAAGTGTTGTTTCAACCCCTCTGGCTCCCCGGCTTGGTGTTTGTTTCAAGACATTCCCACACTGATTTTTTTTTTTCTACCAAGTTTGTTCTTTTATTGCTACTGTACAGTTACAAAAATACCCTGAAGTGAAAAAAGCAACTTCCAACAGCAGTGCAGTGCTTGGACTGGAACAGACATTTTTTTTTTAAATTAACACACAAAATAAGACAAGAATAATCCAAACACAGAGATGTCATCTTGGAGCTCTTAATTCTTTACAATTTATTAACATCTTCTCCACCGTGGCAGCTTGGGAGGGACAAGTCATAAGTTTGAGCCTTGTGCCTGCATGGAGCCCTGGGACTTCCAGAGGGGAGGTTTGGCTGGAAAATGGATCCCAGTGACCTCCAGAAGGGAGGTTTGGCTGGAAAACAGATCCCAGTGACCTCCAGAGGGGAGGTTTGGCTGGAAAACGGATCCCAGTGACCCCCAGAAGGGAGGTTTGGCTGGAAAACGGATCCCAGTGACCTCCAGAGGGGAGGTTTGGCTGGAAAATGGATCCCAGTGACCTCCAGAGGGGAGGTTTGGTTGGAAAATGGATCTCAGTGACCTCCAGAGGGGAGGTTTGGCTGGAAAATGGATCCCAGTGACCTCCAGAGGGGAGGTTTGGCTGGAAAACACAGAGGAGCCCTGGGACCTCCTGAGGGGAGGGTTGGTTCCCAAACACCTGCACAAATTCCAGTGACCTCCACAGGTGTGGCTGGCTGGAAAACAGATCCCAGTGAGCTGCAGAGGGGAGGAGGAGCTCCCAAACCCCTGCAAGGATCCGATGCTCACAGAGGGGTTGGGAGGATCTGGCACAGCTCAGGATCAGGACTGAGGTGCTGGGCTTTGCTCCCTTCCTCGCCTGAGGGTTAAGCCAAGCCCTCATCCACTCAAAGCCACAAACAAAGGCTCAACCCTCCCCTTGATAGCCCTTGAGGGAGATCCAGACTCCATCCACAGCCCAGGGAAACAGCTCTTGGCAAAAGAAAATCTGCTGGCTGTGCAGGACGAGGTGACTCTGTGCCCCGTCCCAGCTGCCAGATCTCTGCCAGTCCGTGGTGTGCGTGTCCTCTGCCCCACCTCCAGCACAACTCAACCAAGGGGCTGCTCAGCTGAGCTCCCAAATCCAGGAAAAAAACCTCTTAAGCAGAGCGTTGAGCATGGATAATGCAGGACACCCACTGCTGGCACTGGCAATGCTTCCAGCTCTGAGGTACAGGAGCAGATCTGCTGGAGGGGAGGTGTTTGGGGGATGGTTTTAGGTGACCCCCAGTGCTCCTTCTCCAGCTCTGTCAGCTCTCCCTTTGATTTTTTTGGCATTTTGCATCCTTCAAGGTTGTTTTTTTGTTCGTTTTCTTGGTTTTCTATAACTTAAAACAGGTTAAAACCAAGCCACGGCTCGTGCAGCACAGGCAGGAACCAGGAGCCAGTCCAGCAGTGGATTTATCAATATTTATGTACTGTGAGCATTACCTGGAGCAGGAATTGTGCTCCAGGACTCTGGAATGATGAGTTGAGTAAATAATTTTGCATATCCACCCCTTTTACCACTCCTGCTTTGGCTGGTTTGGAGCCTCTCCTGAGGAAGTGTGAACACCCCCGAGCTTTGGGCAGCACTATGAATTCATGAGGTACAAAGTTGCCCTAAAAAAAAAGCTATTTAAGACAGTTGTTATTTGAAAACTTCACACTGGAAAAGAAAAAAAAAAAAAGCTTGTCTGATGAAGGATTTTCTCCCTCCAAGCTTACAAGGACAGAAAAGAGCTAAAAACAACCTACGTATTTAAATCCTGGTCATTTAAAAGCAGGTTTTTAAAGGAGGATTTTTGCTGCTTTTCCCTCTGTGCTTCGTTTGGTTGTTTGTTTTTTTTTTTAATTTTTTTTTTATGCACATCAAACAATCCAGAGCAGCAGAATTCCCCTTATTTCTATTTACAGGGCAGCCTGGAGCTGATGCAGCGTGACACCAGGACTCCCAGATTTCTTCATGACACCAATAAAGTGCCCAGCAGTCCCGGCCCTGGTGTTTAAATCCCATTTAACAAGGCTGAGGGCTGCTCTTACAGCTCAGCTGCGAGCCAAGAGCGTGGATCCTGATGCTGGGAATGGCAGATTCCAGCAATAAAACGGGAAGGGCGAGTCTAGAACGGTTACAGCAGCTTGGAAATCACAGCATTAAAAAGTTGTAGTGGATGCTACAAAAACAACTGAACTCAACAGTGCCGAAGGAAACGACAACACTGAGCACTAGCAAACACTTCCAGGTGCTGATTCCAGCTAGATTCCAAAGGTATGGAGCAATAAATTAAGGTTTCAGCACTTAATAGATACAAAATTACCTCCTGGATAAAGCAAACTGCGTTTTAAATCAGGAGAAGGGCTTTATAAAGAACTAAAGCAGTAGGAAAATCGTGTGAACGGGGGAAAATCTTTTTGGATCGTGGCCGTTTGTGGAGATGCCTTTACCTTGATAAGTCAGGAGAAATGTGATTCCATGAGCTCATCCCACGGTTGTGAGGCATTCCCAGGACACAGTGGGCATGCAGAGGGCTGGGCCAGTGGCAAATGCAGCTGTTCAGAGAAGCTCAAGGCACTTTGTTGTCTTAAATCATTGCCAACAGCAGCTTCCCATCGCCCCCTCCCGGGGCTCCCCCTTGGGAAACATTGGGAATAGAGCCTGGGGATAAAAATCCCTGCCTGACGGACAAAGGCTTCTCAATGCACACTCGGGGAACAGCTCCGGGAATTTGGGTACAGAACACAATTCCCAGCCATTGCCACGGGGAAGGGAACCTGGAAGGGAGGGATTGGGATGGGGAGGGGCTCTTCAACAGCAGCTTGACATCAACCCCTTGCAGGGCTCCCCCTTGGGAAGTGAAATGCGTGGGATAAAGCGTCTCCCTGGGAAAAGCGCCGTGTCGGGACGAGGCAGAAAAACACTTCTCAACACACACACACCCCCCCACACACCTGCAAGAGCGGGACTTGGCTCCAAACCACAATTCCCAGCCGTTGCCACGGGGAAGGGATCCTGGAAAGGTGGGGAGAGGGGGGGTTTGCATAACGGAGAGGCGCGATCGGAAGGTTCAGGACGATCCGAGGGCTTGGGGCGATCCCAGGGCTCGGGACGATCCGAGGGCTTGGGGCGATCCCAGGGCTCAGGACAATCCGAGGGCTTGGGGCGATCCCAGGGCTCAGGACAATCCGAGGGCTCGGGGCAATCCGAGGGCTCGGGGCGATCCGGGGCTTAGAGCGATCCAAGGGCTCAGGATGATCCGAGGGCTCGGGACGATCCAAGGGCTTGGAGCAATCAGAAAGCTGAGGACAATCCGAGGGCTCGGGGCGATCCCAGGGCTCGGGACAATCCGAGGGCTCGGGGCGATCCCAGGGCTCGGGACGATCCCAGGGCTCGGGACGATCCCAGGGCTCGGGACGATCCGAGGGCTTGGAGCAATCAGAAAGCTCAGGACAATCCGAGGGCTCGGGGCGATCCGAGGGCTCGGGACAATCCCGGCGCTCCCGGCTCAGTCCTGGGCCGGGCTCTGGGGCTGGGCCCGGCCGTGCACTCGCTCGTAGAACAGCAGGTAGGCGCTGGCAGCCAGCACCTCGTGCAGGCTGGCCCTGCGCACGGATTCATCCGAGATCCAGAGCCACTGGCTGCTGCGGGCGCCCGGCGCGCGCCGGAAGGTGACGAAGTGTCCCGAGTGCATGTCCCCGTGGTGAACCACCACGGCCATCAGGCGGTACAGGTACAGCGGGGCCCTGCGGGGACACGGGCTCAGCCTGGGGGCACACACACACACACACAGCAGGAGCTGCCACAAGTCCTCCCCGGAGCAAAAATGGGGGGGTGGTTCCCTGAGGGGAGTTGCAGTTTCGTCCCTGGAATGGTCAAGGTTGGAGCAAGATGGGCTAGTGGAAGGTGTTCCTGCTCATGGCAAGTGGTGGAATGGGATGATCTCCCAAGTTCCCTTCAAACCTAAATGATTCTGTGATTCAAACTGCTTTTTCCTGCTGCTCCATCCCTGGAAGTGTCCAAGGCCAGCATGGACAGGGCTTGGAGCAAGCTGGGACAGTGGAAGGTGTCCCTGCCCTTCCAACCCAAACCATTCCAGGATTATGGGATTCAAACCTGCTGCACCATCCCTGGAAGTACTCAAGGACAGGCTGGATGAGGTTTGGAGTGACCTGGGATAGTGGAAGGTGTCCCTACCCATGGGTCTCTCAGTCCCCTACCAGCCCAAACCTTTCTGGGATTCCATGGAAAAGGATTATCACCAGAAGCCCCAAGGGTGATTTACCAAGTAGAATCATGGCAGGTGCAACTGAAATCAAAAATGTCTTGAGAAAACCAAAAAAATCTATGGATTTCTTACAACCATTTTAAAAGGAAGGAGAAGAAGGGATGGAGGAAAGCAGCAGCAATGAGATTATGGCTGTTCAGAGGGATTTACTGCACCATGAACCAGAGGAAGGAGATTTTTGAGTTTTGCATGTAACTTGCTCTACTCCCAGGACTAAAAATCACCCAAGAGCTGAGCACAGGAGGTGGGACAAAGGTTACATTTTGTGACTGGGCAGCCCCAGGACAAGGACAGAGGAAAGGGAGACAACTTGAGGACAGAAACAAAGAGAGAGGGTACAAATCTCTAACTTACCTGCACTCGGGGAATGCAGCGAGTGGGAAAGTTCCTGGGGACATTAAAAATGAAGAGGAGGAGGAGGAGGAGGAGGCACCATTCATGAAGAGAGGTTTGGTACCAGCTGGTTGTTCTGCATCTGCCAGAGGAAGGAGAAATTCAGGGGTTTAACTTCAATGCTGTTGCCAAGAACAGCACCCCTGCTCCTGCACTGCCTTTCACCGTGGGATATTGAAGGTGTTTTATTGATTTTAATTCATTACACAGCTCCAGAGGGCTGTAATCCCCACAGGCAATGGATACTGGATCCAAATTGGTTTTCCATGAGAAATATAAAAATTCCCCAAATCCCAACTAAAGGGAGCACTGAGCTGCCTAAGGACAGACCTCCTACAGCTGGATCTTCCAAGTGCTTTTCAAGAATTCCCCATGCCCAGCATTCCTTCTCTGCTTGTCCTGAAGCCTTGGAAGAGATCCCTAACAAGAAAAACCCTTGGACATCCCAAGTTCAACACTCCTTTGGACATAAAACATGTGAATTCTGTGCTGTGTTTTATAAATTTTTTTTTAATCTATTTAGTGGGATGAAAATGAAATTATCCAAACTGAACTGTAAATTTGGGAACGGGAAAGAGATTTCTGATCTCTGAAATGCAGAAAGAGCTGATCTGTTTTATTGACAAAGGAGGTACCTGAAGGTTTCCCTGCTCTCCCATCCTTCGTTCCAGGTGTTGTCTCCTCGGAGTTTTTCTGGCTGAGCTGCTCCTGGCTGGATTTGGGACCAGGAACCCGATATTTGTAGATGTCCATGACCAGGAATTCGTTGAACTGGACGTGTTCGTGCCTCTTCAGGGGAGTGCCTTGGTTTGACCAACTCAGCCTTTGCAGGTGGATGCACAAACACTGGGGCAGCTTCGGGAAGGTTCCGTGGGAAAGGAGAATCCAAATTTTTCATGGAAAGAAACAGGTGGTAAGTCCAGGGAATAAGGAAATGCATTTCCCTTATCTCTGGGTAAAGCTCAGTGGCAACAGTGTCCCTAAAACGTGCCAATAACTCTGGTGAGATTCCTGCTGTTTCCTAATCCCCAATAATTAATGGCTCTGCACGGGGGAAAAACCAAAACCAAGAGCTGAAATTCAAAATCATTGCTGCAGCAAGAAGTACATCATCATCATCATCATCATCATCATCATCATCATCATCATTATTATTATTATTATTATTGGCACCTGAGGCTCCTGATTTCACACCAATGCCCTGCTGGCCTCTGCATGACAGGGTCACAGAGCAAAAAAAAAACCCCCAAGTTTTCTCATAGAAATGACACCTGGTGTTTCTTCACCAGCTGTATTGGGAATACTTCAATTTCCCCGAAAGGTGGAATTGCTAAAGGTGCTACAAACCCTGTGAAACATGAATCCATTTATGGGAATTAGGAATGCCAAGGAATTAATGTAAAATAGAAGAAATGCCACTGAGCCAAACTCACGTTTAAGTGGTTTGCTAAATCAAGAATATTCACATCCTTGAAGCGTTTAATGTTTGATGCTTTGCTGAGTTTGAGGCCTCAATGCCCACAAATATTTTGCCAGAGGAGTTTACTTTGAAAAGTAAAACATTTGTGGTCTAACAGCAAGGAGTGGACACAAGCAGGTCAAAGAGAGGACAGGATTTAGGAGATTTGGAGGGGTTTCTTTGCCTCACCTTTCCTAACTTTAATTGCTTAACAAACGTTGTTCTCTGGTTTTCTATGCTCTGTCCATTCAGAATTCCTTCTGCCTGGATCTGCAATCAAAAGGGGGAAAAAAAAAAATGAAGGCACCTGCAGACAGGAGCAATTGTCTGTTTAGAACCATGCTCAGTGCATCAATTTCACCTTCAGAATTCCCGGCCTATCCTAAAGGATCAGAATTCCAAACCAAAATCAAGCAGAAATGAGCATTTACAGAATTCCCCTCACTCAGAACTGCACTCAGTTTTGCTTCTTCTGTTGATTTTTAAACAATACCAGAGCAAAAAAAAAATTACCCCTGGTCATACCTGGTAACTAGAGAATTAAATATTTGTAGGTTTTGTACCAGCAGCAGTAAATAAAGCCCCAAATATTCCGTGAGGAGAGAACTCCTTGTTAAATATCTGAAATCCCTGAGGCTTTCCCCAAGTCCTGAAGGAAAAGGAGGTGGGAAGTGAAGCCAGGATTGTGTCAGCAGGCTCAAAACTGAGCGGGGAGGTGACAGGAAGAAGTGACAGGAACTGAGGTGCCAGGAACTGAGGTGACAGGAACTGAGGTGACCTACTTTGGTGCAGTTGTCACACACAACATCCTTCACAGACTCCGAGGAGATGAAGTGGTGGAGGCAATGGTCCAGTGTCATGGGACGACCCTGAGTGCCAAGAAAAGCCAGAGTTATTTGCAGGAATTTTAGGGTGCATTCCACTGGATTTCAGGGAAGGATTTTTAAGAATTCCTTCCGTAGCAAAACTACACAAGTGCAGATTTATTTCTTGAAAGGACTGACTGAATGGCTTTGGGTGATCATGGAACTGTGGGGATTCTCCCTTAGCCTGGATTAAACATGGAAAACTTTGCAGCCTCTTGGTAACAACAGCTGTGAATCCCTGTGTGAGTCCTTCAGTGGGGTTTTAAACCACAGATTCCTGTCCTGTTCCCATTTTTCTCGAGTTCCAGCACTTCAGGGGTCACTTTATGCTCTCTGACCCTCTCCATAGGAGAAATAACAGCTTTTAATGGAATTTAGGCCTCCTTCCTGCCCTTCCTCATAACCTGCCCTGCCAAGGATTGGATAAAACAAAACCCAAAGAGCAGAAGATGTGTCCAAATCCCAATCCTGGCTGTCCAGGAGGGCACTCTGCAAGCAGGAATCACAATTTCCATGAGTACCAGTAGCTGTGGAAAAGAAATCGCTACCAGACATGAAATACCAAACTCTTACAGTCCAAAAATATCCTGCAAGTTTTGCCCCAAAAATCCACAGTGTTTTGTCATCTGAAGTTTGTCAGAGGCAGAAAGAAAGGGAAACAATTCCCAGTTGAAATCACCAGATGGAAAAGCCTGGGTAGGGAAAGGTGTGACCTGCCAGGAGGAGAGCAGCTGAGAGTCACCTTCCAAACCCTTGGGATACAATCTGGGCTCTTCAAATTCCACAGGAAAGGACCAAATCCTCCACCAGGAGAAACAGAAAAACTCCGGTGGGTGGCACCGAGTTGTGTTCGTTGGACTCACTGTGGTACCTTGCACCACCCCTCAGGGAGAAGGTCCTGCAGCAGCACAGGATTATAAAAGAGCGAGAAAATCGCCTCCTAAAGGAGCTCTGAACGTGCTCAGCACCTGAGAAAGGCCCTGGGAAGGCAGAGCTGAGGTGCCAGGATCAGGGAGCAGAGGGATACGCACCCACACAGCCGCTGGAATACTCAGGGAGAGGCTGTCGAAGGTGTCGAACCTCACAGGGCTCTGCAAGAGAACATTCCAGAGGCAGAGTTGGTGTCAGTCCCCAAAAAAATCCAACCCAGCTCTGCCAAGATGAGCCTGTGCCTTGTGCTGTCCACAATTCCCCAGTGGAACAGGATCCAAACCCTCCCTCAATTTCCCAAGCACAGTGCCAGGGAACACCAGGAATGTTCTGCTCGGCCTCTTGCTGCTCGCTCCAATTTGTTTGCAAGGTTTTGGGCAGTAAAATACAAATGTTCTCTTAGTTTGGTCTATAAATGAGGTTTATTTCCTGTATTTTTTTTGTTTCCTTTCTCCAGGTTATCTTCATCTCCTTAATTGGGATAATTGGACTTCAAAGTGTCTTTGCAAAATGTGCTAAATGAGCAGCGAGTCCTGAACTCACCCACGTGAGTGGATTTTCAGGTAATGGTATTAATTAATTAACTGTTAATTCAATAACGGAATAAAACATCCATTATTCTGTTTGATGAGACAGCTGTTACCCCCACAAAGTGCAGCACACGAGGGGGAGGTTTTTTTTTCCAGTCTATTTAGGGATAAATCCTTGCTCATCACCAACACCACCAATAAACACCTGAAAAATGACCAGACTTGAGCTGTGAGTCCTGCAAAGCCCTGGAGCTCCAGCCATGTTCAGAAATCAGGGATGGTGGTTCCAGGGTGCACTCTGAGGGCTGGATATCCCTTCTCACGTGACACAGATGTTAATTATGATATAAAATATGCTCTCTTTTCACACCTGGTGCTCACAGTGTTTGCAAACCATGTTGCTGGTCAGCCTTCCATGGAAAGGGTGCTGAGATTTCCAGTGGTTGGACACAGGGGGAAGAGATCCTGCAACACAGAGTTGGAATTGTCCTTGGATTATCCATCCATCCCTCCATCCCATCCCATCCCTCCATCCATCCCTCTCTCCATCCATTCCATCCATCCACCATCCATCCCTCCATCCCCCCATCCATCCATCCCTCCCTCCCTCCCTCCATCCATCCATCCATCCATCCATCCATCCATCCCTCCCTCCATCCACTTTCAGCACCCCAATCCCACGCTTTTTAACAAAATTAATGGCTCCAAAGCACGTCCCAGTGATTAATCATTAATGAATCAAACCCTATTTATAGTTCTGATTTCTATTTCCAGCTCAGCACAAAGCTCAATTAACATCATCCCCTCAATAAACAAAACCACCACGCCATGAATATTCAGAATATCCACGAGGGGTCAAATCCTACCTCTTGTCCTGCAGCTTATTTGCTTTTGGGTGATTTCTGGTTGCTGCAGAGGGAGATAAAAACATTTCATTAACCCTACCTCAGCAACATGGAAAATATTCAGGAATTTCATACAAGAAGTAGTAAATGTGTCCCTGTTTCATCACTAAGGGGCTTTTCTGGCAGCAGAAAAATTGTGGGGATCTCAGTGGCTCTTTCTATTTGAAGAACAAAACCAAACCTGGTCCAAAACAAATTTATGATTGACAATTGCTCGTAAAAGGAATCATCAGTCTGCAGAATTCTCTGCCTCAGAGCACTAAAATAGGAGATTTTGTCAATTTTTTTGGTCTATATTTTAGGCAAAAAACAGATCTTTTCCATCTGCATCAAGTTTAGCAGCGAGCTGGAGGATAAGATCAATTTTACCTCCATAAAGCTCTTCCAGAAATGCCCATTTTGCAGTTTTCAACCCTTTTTCAGGTGTGAACTCCAGATCAGAGTAACTGCTTGGAGGGACTCCTGCTCTGTGCTAATTTAAATCCCTACATTCCATGGATTTAAGGATGCAAAAAACCCTCGGGAAAGCCGGATCAGTGGAAATTCAAAGCTATTCCCTTTGGAAAACCTGAGAATTCTTAAAATTTGACTTATGGATGAGCTCCTATCGAGGATTAAAGAACAGCTTTGGGAACAGAATAAAATATTCTAAACAGATAAACTTTCTACTTGGGAATCTTGGGCAGATCCCAGGGATTTCTGCTAAGGGAAGAAGTGGGATCACCTCCAGGGAATGCACATCGAACAGATGGGTCACACGGGGCTGCCGATCCCGTTCGTCCTCCAGGGAAGAGGTCAGGACATGGAACAGCTCATGGGCATCCTGGGAAATGGAGTCAGAACCAAGAGATATCAGGAAAAAAACCCACTCCAGGAAGGCTGGAATTCCACGGGAAATGAAGGAAAAATTACAGCTCAGAGCCCGGGTTTGTATTGATATTTTAACCTAAGTGCATATTAAATATAAATAAAAGCGAGCAATAAAAATATAAATAACTGTATTAAATACCTTGTTGTAATTACATATTATATTATCATCAATTAGAATAATTCTATGATATTTGTATTCATATTGAACATATTTTGTTGTGCCCAAAAAGCTTCCTAACAGCACGAGGCACCAAAGCCAATTCTGGGCCATAGAAACTCGCAAGGAACTAAAAACACTTGAGAGAAAAAAAAAACCACCCCCAAAGGAATTCCCAAATCCCTGTTTCCCTCACTTTCGAGGGGAGCATCATTGAAATCGACCCTTGGAAAAATCAGAATATATTTTAGGAGTGGGATAATTGATGGGAGTGCATTGGAAATACTGACAAAGAATTCCAAATAATTGGGATTGCTGAAAAGATTGGGAATGTGGAGTCCGTGCCTGGGAGCAGAGCATGGATCCATTATCCAGAGTGAAGATCCATTATCCATAGGGGAAATTAGGGCTGGATCTGTTCAGGTTTAACATTCCAAGCCTGAAGCTTTGGAAGCAGCCAGGAACTCCCTGAGGAGTATCCCAGCAAACTGAAAGCCCCATTCCCAACCTCTGCTTGTTTTCCAACACTTTTTTGGAAGAATTCAGATCTGACAGCTCCAGCTCTGGGGGGATCTCTGTCCAAGGGGGAATATTCCCAGATTCCTGCCATCACCTGCTCTTCAAAGGAGGAGATCTGCCACCTGTTCATCCTCAGCACCTCCAGCAGGCAGCTGGCATCCAGGACATCGTCCTCCGTCACCTCCTGGCAGGATAAAGCTGGAGAAGGGAATGCAGGAACATCAGGAGGAGCCAGAAATGGGTAAAATTTGGGGGTTTGACAGGTTTAAAGCAGCACCACCCTCCCAGCACTTCCACAGGAACATGCCAAGGCAGAGCTTCCAAGGGATTTCCTTTAAAAGCCAGGCAGAGCCATCACTGGAGGGAGTCAGAGATGAAATCCTTTCTTCCTTTCCCTTTTTCCTTCCCCTTCTTCCCTCACTTTCTTCATTTCCTTTTTTCCCCTCCCTTCTCCTTTCCCCTTCCTTTCTTCCTTTCCCAGCTTAAATTACCTTCTCCCTCTTCCTTCCCTTCTTCCCTGCCCTTTTCCTGCTCCATTTCCCCCCTTCCCCATTCCCTTCTCCCCCTTTCCCTTTGCCCTCCCGTCACCCCGGGACAACTCTGAAATGAGTCCCCTCAAGCTTAAAATCTTGACTATTTTTATCCAAAACCTTGCAAAATGTGACGGAATAGTCCAGATTTTTTGGGAAAATATTTAAGCTTGGGAAAAAAAAAAAGCTTAAATTACTTTCTAATGATATTTTTAAATGGAATTCTGGATTTCTTGAATTCTTTGGCACTCCAGAAATCTGTGAAAGGTGGCTGAGCTCGAAAATGAGAGAAGGGGAAATAAAACAGGGAACACAAACCCCACGAGCTTCTTCCTTTTTGGGGGGAACCATTAAAAAAAGAGGCTAAAAATGACCACTTTTCTCCTCAAATATTTCATCCTTGGTTTGCCCCAACAGGGAAATGTCTCAGTACCTCTGAGGAGCTGCAGCAAAGTCACTGACAGGTACTGATGCTCCCGGGGCTTCTCCTGCTCTGTCCTGTACTGTGCCGTGAACTCCTCCAGCCACCTGATGAAGGAAGGGCAGGAGGACAAGCCCTGGAGCAGGGAATTCATGAAACACGTGTTGCCCAGGTTCAGGAGGCCCGGGACAAGCCCTGCAAAGAGAATTGCACGAGGTTACACCACCAAGTCCAGGGAAAACATCCCCAGTTTTCAGCAGGAACGCTGCGTGAGGTGCTGCAATTGGATGGAAATTGGGTTTTTATTTGGTATTTCAGTCGATTTTCCATCTTTCAGAGAATCCCAGAATGGTTTGGGTTGGAAGGGAACTTGGAGATCACCCCATCCCATCCCACACCTTCCACTATCCCAGTTTATCCAAGCCCCACCCAACCTGGCCTCGGACACTCCCAGGGATGGGGCAACCACACAGAAACTGTGCCAGGGCCTCCCAGGGAAGAATTCCTACCCAAAATCCCACCCAACCCGGCCTCGGACCCTTCCAGGGATGGGGCAACCACACAGAAACTGTGCCAGGGCCTCCCAGGGAAGAATTCCTACCCAAAATCCCACCCAACCCGGCCTCGGACACTCCCAGGGATGGAGAAACCACACAAAAACTGTACCAGGGCCTCCAAGGGAAGAATTCCTTTCCAAAATCCCACTCAACCCGGCCTTGGACACTTCCAGCTCCCCACCCTCCCAGGGAAGAATTCCATCCCCAAAACCCCTCCCAGCGCTGCCCTCTGGCAGTGGCAAACAGCAATCCCAGCTGGAAGAACGGGATGAAGCACACTGCGGGGATCCTGCCGGTGCTGGCGGCAGCCCCCCAATTCCCCCCCCGCCCCCCGGTACCTCTCCGGCGCCGTTTCCTGCCGGTGATGGGGCCCCAC
>VZTA01020559.1:0-12677 GCA_013398855.1 Mohoua ochrocephala
GCCAGGCTGGTCTTCTTCCCCACTGGCTCATATTTCAGAACATAGGAATGGCTTGCTCCTGAGCCTTTAAGATTTCCATCTTAAAGCATATGCAGCCTTCCTGGACTCCTTTGACCTTCAGGACTGCCTCCCAACGGACTCTGTCAATCAGGCCCCTAAACAGGCCAAAGCCTGCCCTCCACAAGTCCAAGGTGGCAGTTCTGCTGACCCCCGTCCTTGCTTCTCCAAGAATCAAAAACTCTTATCGTTTTGTGATCACTGTGCCCAAGACGGCCTCCAACCATCACATCACCCACCAGTCCTTCTCTGTTCACANGTTTTTTTTCCTCCTTTCACTTTCCTTCGAGGAATTTTTCCCGAACCTGGTGGGGGAGGGGTGGTTGTAACCTGCCGTTCGTGGAGAGGACATTCCTCCCAGAGCGTTTCCTCTGAAAATTTGTCTCAAACCAGGACAATAGCATATTTCATCTGCCTCTTTATTCCATAACAGACTCCCATCAGATCTGCCTTGTTGGCCTTTCCCCTTAATACTGACACTTAAATGCTCAACCCTATCAGTGCCATCATTAAGCTCTAGACAGTCAAAACACTCCCTAATATACAGGGCTACCTCACCTTCCTTGCCTGTTCCTTCTGAAGTGTTTATAGCCATTCATTGCAGCGCTCCAGCTGTGCGAGTCATCCCATCATGTGTCCGTGATGGCAACTATGTCATCGTTTTCCTGCTGCACAACGGCTTCCAGTTCCTCCTGTTTGTTGCCCATGCTGCATGCATTGGTGTAGATGCACCTCAGTTGGGCCATTGATCCTGACACTGGTTTTTTTTGGGGGGGAAGCTCTAATTCCTACCTGGCCATTCTCAGGCGCATCTGTAGTTTATAACACATCGATAACCCTTGTGTCTTTGCTGCCACATGGATCTCCATCCCCTACCTCCACTAAGACTGCAGACCAAAGGACCTCACTAGTTTCTTAAACACTGGCATGCTGCCTCCAGGCTTATCTCTAGTGAGCCTGGGTTTCTCTCTTTCTCCCTTCCAATCTAGTTTAAAGCTCTTTCAATGAGCCCTGCTAACTCCTATGCAAAGATCTTTTTTCCCCTTTGACACAGGCATACCCCATCTGTTGCACACAGGCCTGGTGTCACATAGACAGACCCGTGATCAAAGAACCCAAAATTCTGCCAGTGACACCAGGCTTGGAGCCAGGTATTGATCTGCTGGCTCTTCCTGTTTCTTCCCTCATCATTCCCTGCAACTGGAAGAATATTATTTATGCTCCTGATCCCTTAACCAGTTGTCCCAAGGCCCTGAAGTCCCTCTTGATTGCCCTCAGACTTCTTGTTGCAACTTCATCGCTGCCTACCTGAAAACTCAATAATGGGTGATAATTTGAGGGCTGTACCAGGGTAGGAAGCTTTCTCTTCACATCTTTAACCTGGGTCCCAGGGAGGCAGCAGACTTCCCTAAGAAGTGGGTCTGGTCTGCATATGGGGCCTTCTGTTCCCTTCATAAGGGAATCTCCTATGATAACCACCTGTTTACTTTTCTTTATGGAAGCAGTTTTGATGCAGGGCATAGGCTGACTTAACCTCAGCAACACCTCCATGCTAGGTGAACTATTGTCCTCATTATCATTCAGCTCCACTTGCAGAGCCTCGTATCTATTATGCAATGGCACTTGGGAAGGTGGGGTAGTCACAGAGGAGATGCACTTGCTGCACTGGGCAGGCACTTGCCTCCATTGGCCCCTATCCCTTATGTCACCATGTTCAGCCGGGAGGAGAGAGGATAGGGAATCCTCCATATCATGCACCCTGTCTACCTGTCAGGCCTGTCCCAGGGAAGGTAGGGTGCGATTCCAGTAATCTCTCTCTCTCCCACTCCCTGATACTCCTCAACCTACTCACTTCCTGCCAGAGCTCTGCCACTAAGTAGAGGAGTTCCTTTACCTGGGCTCGCCTCCCACAGGTGTGCTCACTACTGATGCCCAGTTCTGACATAAGAGCAGGGCACACCCTGCAGCCTGATACATGTTCCCACCGGAGCTCTGGGCAGCTGTGTCAGTCACAGTGGGTGCAGAGTTTAGAGAGGCCATAGCTTTCTGCCAGGTAGATACCATTGCTCTCTGGAGCACCTCAAAGCATGTAGCCATGGATGAGCTCACAAAAGAGCAGGTACACCCCTGGAGGACCTGCAGCCATGGGTAAGGCTATGTTGGAGCAAGTACACCCTTAAGGGACTGCAGTCCGTGGATAAGTCCAAGCCGGAACAGGGGCAAGGGGAGGAGTTCATTGCCATATTAAACCCCAGAACCTGGTCCAAAGGGACCAGTGGTGGAGATTGTAGCGGAAATACCTTTAAAATGTTGCAACCAATGATTTGAGTTGCCTGTTATAGGAATTACTATAGCAGGAATCACCTGAACCAATGGAAGAGAAGTCTTACAAGAAGCAGTTGCAGTGCAGCAGTGACCCGACCTGAACTGACCTTGGTGCCCAGTAACTGCTCCCAACACAGCACTTCTGTCCTGAGTGACCGCTATAGCAGATGGAGCCCAAAGTCATGGACTAAATGAACTCAGTGGACATTTGTGGACATTTTGCAGGGGTGGTCCATAGACTCAGGGAATGATAGGTGTATTGTACCAAAGGATGGAAAGGGGGGTGGTGGTTAATGAGGATATATTGGATAGTGTGGGACCTGACCATGATATAAATGGTATGGAATAAGAGGTGGAGAATGTGCTGGTTTTGGCTGGGATAGAGTTAATTTTCTTCATAGTAGTTAGTATGGGGCTATAATTTGGATTTGTGCTGTAAATAATGTTGATAACAGAGGAATGTTGTTATTGCTGAGCAGTGCTTACACACAGCCAAGGCCTTTTCTGCTTCTCACACCATCCTACCAGGGAGGATGCTAGGGGTGCACAAGAAGTTGGGAGGGGACACAGTCGGGACAGCTGACCCCAACTGACCAAAGGGATATTCCATAACATATGATGTCATGCTCAGCAATAAAATCTGCAGGGCAGGGAAGGAGGAAGCAGGGGACGTTCAGAGTGATGCCGTTTTGTCTTCCCAAGTCACCATTATGCATGACAGAGCCCTGCTTTCCTGGAGATGGATGAACACCTGCCTGCTGATGGGAAGTGGTGAATGAATTCCTTGTTTTGCTTTGCTTGTGCACATGGCTTTTGCTTTCCCTATTAGACTGCATTTATCGCAACCCATGAGTTTTTTCACTTTTACTCTTTGGATTCTCTCCCCCATCCCACCAGGGGAGAGTGAGTGAGCGGCTGTGTGGTGCTTAGTTGCCGGCTGGGGTTAAACCACAACAGGTCCATAATTTGTCTAACTTTTCTCACAATGAGTAATGCCTATTAACACAAAATAATACCACTGACCTCTACAAGATTAATCCCTTGAACTGGCACTACTAATTACTGAGATTCTGGCATTGTATCTCTAGCTTTAGGATGCAAGGAACATTAGAACTAAAACATTTCTTCAACCAAAGACTCAGAATGATGTCATAATTACCTGCTACCCAGTGTTGTTACATAAATATAATCTCATATAATCAGCAATTATGATCCTCTGCTCTCCAGGGTTTCTCTTACAGGAAAAGACAAGCAAAGTACTTCATCTATTGCCCCCTTCTCTTCCTGTACAGTCCAGGGTCAGGGCCTTTTCTTTAGATGCTTTTATTTGAAACAGTTCAGCAAAAGATGAAAGAGGACACCACACTCATCCTGTTGTGGACACCTGAAGTAGCCTAAAAGAGAGAGTTTGAGTACAATACAACCTCTTTCAAAAAAGCCTACTTGAAACTGGAAGGTAGGAGGCAATCTCCAGACACTTAAGCTTAAATTAGAACCTTCCTGGTTTTCCCTCACCCTTTCTGAATATACTCAAGAGACTGGTAGAAAAACCATGCATACCTTACATATAATGAGAGAAAGAGACAATGTACAAGACTTAATTTTCATTTATCTATTCACCTGTGTTTGTCAATTTACCCCATCTCACCTTTTCATATTATGTCTTCCCTTTACTCTGCTCTTGCATTGCTGCCCTCTTCCAACCAACTCTATCCTGTGGTATAATTTGCTTCCCCCCCTTCTTCACTGATCAATGTACTTCCAAGAGACCAAACATCAACAGAAATTATAAACGCTATCAAGATGAGAATTGGAAGAACTCTAGATCTAAAACAATAGGGCAAGGCAAATTAAGCTACAGAATAAAGATGCTGTTAATATCATGTATACAGAAAGGGAATATTCAGTATTTGCTGTTGAAGAGCGTTTCTGCTCTTTTAAATACTTAATTCTGTTAGCCAAAACAGAATTCCTGCATTTTTAAGTCCCTCTTTCAAATGTGTCATATAAGCCTTCCTTCTCCGTGCTTCAAACAATTTTTATACATTATATATATAAAACCCAGTAAAATTGAAACAGCATTATTTGATAAAATATATTCTTGAAATAAGAAACCATACATTACACACACTGTATTTTGTTCAATTAGAAAAAAACCCACAATAAAAACAACAACCAAACCCAAAACCAACAACACTAAACAAAGACAGGAATGCATGAGATTGTACAAAACAGTTACAGGACCATCACAGGACCATGAAAAAAAAAAAAGAAGCAAAAGTGATGGATAAAGCAAGAATGACCTCTTCAATCCTATTGAAGTGAGACTACTTCTCTACTATGCAAACAAATTACTGCAATGATGCTGAAGTTAACTGACAGTGCTAACCTACTGTAGTAGGCATGCAGGAATATATACTAAGAGTGAATAGCATGCTCTCAGGATGGGATTTCTACATGAAAAATTATCATTTTATGTATGTTGGCAAACCAATGTAAAGTCTACAGAGAGCATCTTCCAGGATATGTAGTAAATAAACTTCTCACACCCCTAGCCCTTGAGTCAAATAGTTGCATTTGTACAGCAGCATATGGGAAATCTGACTTGGTATGAAAGTTTGATACTGTCTCTGGATTAAGAGAGATGCACAAAAGGAATATTTATTTTCAAACTATTTTGCAAGAAAAGCAAGATAGCTTACTGAGAGTACCAAGAAATAATTGTTACATGTTTGCACCTGCTAATTTTTCAAATCCCAATTGTGGTGGTGCTCCCCCCCCCAGGCTGCACTATGATCTGAGATGCTCGTCAGGCCTTGGCCTTGATGAACAGCACCTGGACTAAGCTCCTCTTGAGCTTATCAGAAACACTGTCTGCTCCCAGGAACTTGTGCTGTCTAATAAGCTCCTGGTTTTTAACAGCCTTGGAAACTTATTTTTCTTGCCTGAATAACAACCCAGGTGGAATAACATTTTTGTTATCAAACTTTCAAAGAAAGTTACTGACCCAAATTGCAGCCAGGATGGAAAATTACTGTGACTAAAGCCCACTCTTGCGGCCCTATAAACAGTGGTCCAAAATGAGACCCTTTGAGCTCTCCTGGACTGCAGCAGGCTGTGACCAGCAACCTCCCTCTGAGTGGGGCCTCTCAGAGCCAGCCAACTCTCAAGTTTGCCATACTCGGAAGATTGCCAAACGACGATGGATCCTGGGCTGATACCCCCCACTCCTCAAGGCTCAACCCTTTGCCCATTGAGAAGATGCAAGTGCATCTGAAGTGAGTACTTCACTGAATTCAAGGGGAATTTTTCACAGGTAGCTTGTACAGACTCTTTATGTCTGTGTGCATGCGAGTGTGAATATGCTATAGCAAATGTACCAGGAATGCTGCTCTCCTAGATTCTTAAGCATGTTAGATTTGTAAGTTAGGCTTATAAGTGAGTTACTGTTGTGCTTATAGTAAGTTCTATAGAATCTCTTGTTAATTTGTTTAAATTAGGCTATCAATTAAGTGCTGTTAAGTTTAAGTGCTATTAAACCTTTAGGCCTAAACTGTTGGTCAAGTCCAGGGCTAAGTTTAGCAAGGGGGTCCACTCTGAACCTTGTGACTCAACAGGAGGCTCTCCCTCATTCCTTTTTATCCTTACCCTTTTCCATCCCCAACCTCCACGTACATAATTTTTTGTTGATTTTAGATTTTAGTCCAATTTTTCTCAGTGTGTTTTAACCATCTAGTAAGTAGTAGAGTCAACCTTGCCAATGAACTTTGTTGTGCTTTTGCTTTTATATTAAACCTGATATCTTTGCCAGTGATTCTTTGAGTGACCTAACACACTCATTTGTGACAAATGTCTATGGAATAAAATCTGAGTATGCTTTGGGGAGATGACAGGAGAGACAGACTTCAAGAAAAACATCACTGGCAAACATTAAAAACAAATGTTCTGTCACAGAGTCACTAGTTCTTTTCAGTAGTCTTAGGTTTAGCTTCACTAGCTTACCTCTTAAAAAAAAAGGTCCCCCTGATCAGAACACACAACTAGGAACAGTCAGCTAATTTATACAAGGCACTAGGAAGAGAAACTTCATGACAGACAGTTATACAAGCCATGCTGCAAAAGCACTGTTAGAGCATTTAGACCCCTGTATAAGGTCTATCTTGATAAAGGACCAAAGAGAGGATAATTTATCACTGCTGATGTAGAGGGCATTCATTACATTAAACTGCCTTAACAATCCCCCAATTAAAAGCCAACAGGAAACAGAATATTATTTTGAGCAAAATAAAAGTTTAACCCATTAAAACCAGAAAAGATTAATTCCTGCAAGGTCTTTGAAGAGCATCTGAGATGACAGTCCACCCTATCTTAATAAACCAGAAGTCCAAGGAAGGTCATGTATTTCAAGAGCCCCTTCCAGAATGAATAGAAGTAACAGACTAAACGTCAAGCTCTTAAAACTGAAAGTTCGTAAGTAAATTTATTTAGGCAAATACAATTCAAGTGGGCTTTTTTTTTAATTAAAGAAAACAGAACTACTCAATCTGATTTATATGTGTAAAAGACATTCATCTTATTCAACACCACTAGTATAAAGCAAAGGGAACAAAGAGTATTAAGTTTAGGCTACCAAGAAGTCTTATTTCCTGTCCTCATCTATTCTGAAGCACAAACTCTTTTCCCTTAAGACTGACAACTCAAATTCATTTCTTGCCAATTAAAAATAAAGTAGAATGCTGAGACAAAGACAAAACTAAAACACCTTCCTCCCCCAACCCCCTTCTTCCCAGGCTCACTTTCACTCCTTCATTTCCAACTTTCTACCTCCTCCCCCCACTTCAGGGGCAGGGAGACAATCATAGAATGGTTTTGGTTTGGAGGGACCTTAGAGATCTAGTTCCAACCTCCCTGTGCAATGGGAGGTTGCATTTAGTTCTTAAGAGCTTTGCTGCTGCTGCTTCTTCTTCACACTTTTCCCCTCCTCCAACATAAGATACCTCCCACAGGATAGTCCTTCACTAACTGCTCCAGCATGGGTCCTCTCCATGGGGTACAGTCCTTCAGGAATGGACTGTTCCAGTGTGGGTCCCCCAGGGGCTTCAATTCATGACAGAAAACCTCCTTCTCTCCAAAGCTGCACTCTTTAGAGGCTGCAGCTTCCTCCAGGGCACATCCACCTGCTGTCATGAGGCCCTCCATGAGCTACAGGATGGTTATGTGCTCTGGAGTGGTCTTCTCCACAGCCTGTAAGGGAATCTCTGCTCTGATGCCTGAAATACCTCCTACCCCTCCTTCACTGACTTAAGTGTCTGCAGAGCTGTTTCTCTTGCATTTTTCTCCCTTATACCTCCCTCTCTCCTCACATACACATACTGCTGCACAACATTTCTTAAATGTTATCACAGAGGTGCCCCAGCTTCACTGATTGGCTCATGTTTGGCCAGTGGCAGATCCGTTTTGGAGCCAGTTGGAACTGGCTTTGTCCAGCACAACAGAAACCACGTCTCTTCTGATGCCCCTGCCATCTCCTCACTACCAAAACCTCACCACATAAACCCAATACAAATCTCTCTATACATATGCACTTTTTCCTTTTTTTTTTCCTCATTTGTATGACATACTTCTACCAAAAAGAAACCAATAGATGAAAATACTTCCCTAATTATGCTTGTAGAATCTTTGTTTTAATTCCCACTTAGGTTTCTTGAAAGCAGGAACTTAGAATAGTGGCTTTCAACTTACTTTTTTAATCTTCTGTGGAAGGTACGAGTTTATACAGCAAATTCAAGCTTGCTGACAAAGAGCTGGCTTTACTTAACCATCTTTTGTGGTCCACAGACTATTGAATCAACAAAGCAAATTCAATCCACAGAAATTAGTGTCTTGCATTAACATCAGCTTTCAAGAACATAAACAATGGTAAGGGACCTTGGTGCAAGAAGCCACTTTCTGCTTACTGGAAAAAGGAAGTACAATTGCACCCCAGCCAGCTACTTTCCAGATAAGCTTTACTGAGCACACTCTTTTTTTACCTACAGAGAAGTAAGGTCTGTTCAAGAGTTTCTTGATAGCAAATGGCAAGCACACAAATAGGTTTTCCAAGATCTGTCTGCGAATTAGGCTACAGAGTTACTGACTGATACAAGCATAAGGGAAAAAACATTTAACGTTTTAAAACATTTTTAAAGCTTTAAATTGTGCTCAGCAGCACATTTAAGATGCAAAACAAAGTCTCACTTGAGAGGCAACTATCATGTTTTAAGTAATTTGCATCTTCCTGATATTTGCTTATAATAAAGTTGTCTGAATACTTTTTTGATATTTAGTTGGTTTAGTCTTATAATTGCTACAGCTTTTGAGTAACTTTGATATACTGGTATTTACAAGTGGTCATAGTTTGATATGCAGTATTATTCCAACATTATCTTTAGCTAGGTGGCTCATTTGAAGTAGTTAAAAACTTCCTAAATACAAAGTCATCAGGGTTGTCCCCACTAAGTTAATGTTTATTGGAGGTCTTAGTTATAACTCTCTAAAAGTTCAAAAGACTAGCTTTGGTCACACTGTTTTATTTTGTTCATGTTCCTCTACTCAACTGGCAAAGCTTATTGTTGGGTTTGGTTGGGGGGTTTTTGTTTGTTTGGTTTGGTTTTGGTTTTTTGTTTCTTTTTAATGTAAGTAATCAGGAATATTTTGCCACTTACTAGAAGAAACCCAAAATTTGTTTACTAACTCAACAAGTACCATCTTTACTAGAAGTAGAAATCACAACAAAAAAAGTTTACAAATTATTCACAAGATTCAAAGTTTACTGACTTTCTAGAATATTTCTAGGTATAACATCAAAGCTTGACATTAACAACTTTTGTGTATTTTTTTAAGTTTCTTTAGTTTTACTGTTCATAGGTTTCCTACAGATTTACACCTAATATCACCTAAACACTTCTCTTTTCCCCCTTCTTCTCCCCCCATTACTCACAGTATGCTACATGCAAGCTTAATGGCCAGCATGTGCTGAATGATCAGCTGGCCATTATGTTCTTGGACTTTTTTCACTTGGGGCAATAATTTAGATCTACCCCCTTTACCCAACTGGCTGTTTTCATAAAGCCCACAGAACTGAGTTTTCTTTATGACCTCTGACTCATGAAATCAACTAACAGGCTCAACAGGCTGTGATCAGAAAGAGGAGACAGACAAGACAGATGGGTAGACTGACAGCATGATCACAGCAGCTTCTATTTGTAAGTTTACCTTGCCTTCTTAAATCTGAAGCATTCATCATATTCCCAGTTTTAGAAATATTAACTTCCTAGTGCAGTAGATACTTATTCTAGAACACTTCTAAGTTGAACAAGGATTCAATTCCACCCCTACAAGTTCACTGTTATCCTTATCTTACAGCTTTTCCAACCAAGTGAACCCTCTACACATCCTAGAACACCAGCAATCGACATTAGAGGAGTGGAATTTTTTTTAAAATTAAGATAACAGCTGGGAAAACTGTACTTTCACTTTGGAAAATAAACATGAAGTTAATACTTTCCGTTATACTGCTTTGACAACTCAATTAAAAAAAGAGGAAGCCTCACTGGAATTAAGAGTCCACTGTTCCAACTTTAGAGATAGCATAGTTAAGGGTTTATACAGCACGTATTATGCATGCATGCCATGCACTCTATAGATAGACATGAGTTTTACATTATCATTTCAATCTAATCTGTTTCAGCTTTTGACACTTCAGACAACTTTTGAGGAAAAAGAGAGTAATGCTGATAGAGCTTAAATAGAATTAAAACTGTATTATGTAAGGTATATACACGATTGTTACAGTCATTAAATTAAACTATCTGATTTTAACAAGCAGATTAAGTATCTGTAAAAATGCACGGTCAGTCCACTTGCTCACCAGGAAGCTTTAGCACAAAGTTAAAATGTAAACCAGTTCTAAAAAACAAAATACAGGAGAATATGTAACCAAGGACTGAAAGTGCTTACCTTGACTCTCCACTACTGTTTCTTACATCTTCATCACTGTGCCCATTCATTGTAAATATTAAGAAGTTTAAAAGATAAATAGAAGTCCACTCCGGTTAGAAGGCAGATGCCAAGAAATTACTTCTTGGTACTCTGTTTTCCAGATGACTCAACTGTTCTCTGCAAGATTTTTCCCAAATTGCCTAAAGTAGTAAAGAAAAATGTTGACATAATTTGAAATATTTGATGGTTGCAACTGAAAGATACTGAAAATAACTTATCCTGTAATAACACTACCAAAACGGAGTATCTATCACATCTGGCATCTTCTTTTTAACTGAAAAATAGCTTTTGGTATGCCATAGTCCTGTCTTAAGAACCACCCGATCTTACTTTTAAAGGAAAACAGCCTCCCCAAACACATAAATAAAAATTATAACTATTAATGCTCTAAGATCCGATTAGCAAAATAATTTCGTGCACAAAACACATATCATAAGCAGTTCTAGACACAAAGTTTACATTCTGTTGGGGGTAGAGTCTGGAAAATACTGTTCCATTTTAAAAAAATTGCTCAACTACATCAAGCTAGCAAGATGCCACAGATGGAGTGATCACTATTTCCAACATCTTCAATCAGATCTCTACCGTGTCAGATGCACCTAGAAAAAGTTTAGGTTCACATTAAAAGGAGTGCAAGTATAAACTCACTGGTAATAAGCTAAAGAGCAGCACCTCTCACAGATGTAGTGGTGTGAAAGCGATTAGGGGCTCGCCTGCAGGTTGCCTGCCTTGAGGTGCTCTCTAATACAGCCCAAGCTCCAGCTCATGATGGACGCAGAGGCCGCCTCGTACCGGGATGGAAAAAGCCCTGAGCTCAGGCACTATCTCAGACACCAGGGCCACTCCAGACAGCAAACAAAAGCAATGACGGAAGAAAAGTGATAGGAAAGAGCCCTGTAACCCCAGAGAGGCCGCGAAGCTAGGCTGGGGCCCCCGCGGCGGCGAGCCAGGCAGCTTGGTGGTTCCTCGCAGATAGGCCGCTGACTGCCCAACGAGGCCAAGATTAGCGCTGTCTGCCCTCCCACGTCCAGGGTGCGAACACTCTGCTTCCTCTGGGACCGGTACTCCCTGGGCCCCAGGAAAGATCTTTAGTGGCCATGAAACTCTCCTTGTCGGCCACTCCCTGCTCCGCGACGATCCTCCCTGACCACTCGCACCGCGCTGTCGCGGCCTCCCGTGACCGACAGCTCCCGAGGAGCGCCCAGGCCAGGGCTTCCTCCCTACCTCTCGCGAGTTCACCTCCCGCCCCCGAAAATGGCCCTCTGCTGGTGGCGCGACCTGCACAGGCGCTGCTCCTGGTCAAGGCTCCCTGGAAGTATTGCCAAGGCGGCCGCTGTCCTCTGTGCTCGCTTCTCCCAGCGCCCCCCCATGGCCAGAGAAGAGCGAAGGCCTCCCAGCCAGTTCGTCACAGACCCCGCTGGACCCAGCGAAAGAGGCTCAACCCCGACTGCCCGCCTCAGTTCTCACAGCTCGCTCCCTCCCTCTTCGGAAAACAGCGACTGGCTCCAGGAGCCCAGCGGCACGCTAGGCATCCAACTCCTTCTCCTCAGCGCCAGTCGCCTCTCCATCCATCTTCGAAAGCGACAACCACCGCGCAACTCAGGACTAGGGAAAGAGAAAGGAGCCATGGCGGGTCTCTGCCTACCTGCGTGTGTGCGCCCGGCCCGACTTTCCTAGGGCTGCCCTGGTCCGAGACGGCGCTACACTCCACAAAGAGGTCTGTGCTGCAACCTAGGGTCGAAGGCTGCTCCTGCGGCCACCACAAGGCCTCGGCCGCCGGCTCCTTACAGCCCCACGCCGTGGGCTCGCCTGCAGCCCCCACCGGCTTGAACAATAGGGCCCCAAACCGGGCAGGGAGAACCCTGGTAAGTGTTCTGTTGCTCCGCCGCGTTTTCCTACGTCCTCTCGACCACCGCCATCACGCTACCACTCCGCTCAACCTTCTCCTCCCTTAGTTGGATGGAAACCCTGGGCGTGATGTCAGTCCTGCGCCCTGGGACAGAGCGGGGAGGAGGAGGAGCAACAGCCGGGAGGGGACAGCGCCGCCGGGACATAGCGGCAGGAAGGGACACTTGGAGGGCATGGCGGAACGCAAGCGGCTTCCCAGCTGCGCTGGATACTGCAGGGGCCGGAGGCAGTAGGAGCTCGCCTGCCCGCCGCAGCAGCGAACGGGCGCTGGGGCCGGTGCCGCTCCTGGTGCCCGCTTGCAGCTCCTGCGTGAGAGGGCAGGGCAGGGCACGGCCCGGCCCGGCCCG
>VZTA01020560.1:0-23527 GCA_013398855.1 Mohoua ochrocephala
CCACATTCGGCACACAGGGAGAAATTAAGTTTGCAGCTGTGACCTATGATAACATTTCTGAAATAAAGCCAAACTAATCTGCCAGGAAATATTGCTGAGGAGCTGCTCGAAATGTCAGTGTGTCAGTGAGATGAGCAGTGGTGTTTTTATGGAATGTGCTGCTCTGCTGAAGTGTCCTCCTAGGAACTGTCAGTGTAGGAATTCTGTCCCCAAATCTGCCTTTGCCATTCACTGCCCAGAATGTTTGCACTCTTAAAAGCTTCCAGACTGACCACAGCATTCCGACTGAAATATATGCATTAAATATGAAAAGGAGTTGAACAATTACATTTTTTTGTATATTTATTTATGATATATTTAGTCATTATATATGATATATATGAGACATATATACAGGATATATATGATTATATCTGATATATATGAGACATATATTATATATAGGATATATATGATTATATATGATATATATGAGACATATATATAGGATATATATGATTATATATGATATATATGACCTAGTTCTGTTTTATATATTTGATTATTATTTGTTTATTATAATTTTATATAATTTGTTTATATAATTGTATATTTGTATAGAAATAAATACATCTATAACATATAAAATATACAAAAATATTTTTTTAGCGCATTTGTATGACACTTTTAGTCCCGTCCTGTGTAGTTATGCAAAGAACCCGATGAGACCCACTCAAGGCAAGATTATTTCATGTCTGTGGGTGCTTAAGAGATGAAATCTCGGCTCTGCTGGAACAAGTGGGGACAATTCCCAGAGGATTTGTTGTCAGCGTTTAAACCAGCTGTGACCGATGTGTCCATCCAGTGGCACCGCTGGCACAGCCACTGTGACCCGTGGCCTGCAAGCACCTTTCTGACCCAAACCGGGTTAATATCACTTAAAAACTGTAGCAGGGAGATGGAATTCCTGTGTCGTTGCTTCTTTTGGCCCGGGTTTGTGAGGCCAGCGGTGCTCCAAGGGCTGCCTGTGCTTCCCAGGGGCCCATGGCTGAGCGGGTGCTGGTGATCGGCAGCGGAGCCAGAGAACACGCCCTGGCCTGGAAGTTGGCCCAGTCCCCACACGTGAAACACGTCTTTGTGGCCCCGGGAAATGCAGGGACAGCCGACAATGGGAAAATCTCCAACTCAGGTAAAAAGTGGGGCAGTAAAATCCTGGGCCAAGCAATCAGCGCTGCAGCAACTGAGACAAACCCGCTGGGGAGGTACCAGTTGCTCTCCTTTTACTGGTGCCACAAATGACTGAAGGCACGGATTTATTTCTTATTGCGTGTTTTGTTTCTGGATTTCAGAGCTGCCTCCTAAAACGCCCTGCTCTATTTATTTTTAGCCTTGCTTCTCAAGCTAGTGAGGCTGATATGAGACCATAATACTACACTTCATCTCCTCCACTTTTGTGCTTGAATTCAGTGACCAATTCCAGTGAAACTTAACCCAGGAACAGAGGTCCCAAATTCTTAATTCTGCACAGAAACATCTCTGTGTCTGCCCAGGCTGTTCAGCTAAATTTAGCTGCATCATCCAATGCTTTGAGTAAACCTTTACTCAGCTGTTGAAATTGAGTTTCTTTCCAAACGTGAAGTTTTATTTTTCAAAGCTGTTGTTGTTATGATAAGCAGCTTTTAAAAAAAGATCTTGATTACACGTGGCAAATAAATCAGTTAGCAGATGTGTATTAGAAAGGGTAATGCAAACCCAAATTTGAGTTGTTCCCTATTCCTTTTGGACTCTGTTATTATTATGTTGATATTTCACTTTGCCCTTCATGGGCTGTTTCATGATTTTAATCACACTTTCAGGGAGATGGAAAGAAGACATTTTCATCTCCTGTCTCTTATTTGGGCTTTACAGCGATCATTGAATTATTTTTCCTTTTCAGCTGTGTTAGTGAGCAATCACACTATTGTTACCCAGTTCTGCAAAGATCATAACATTGGGCTTGTGTTAGTTGGCCCAGAAGCTCTTTTGGCAGCTGGTAAGTGAATCAAATAATTAAATAAACCTAAGTTAACAGAAAAATATAGATATATAATATGATAATATTATAATATTATAAATAAACATAATATAATAATATCAAATAATATAATTATTTAGAAATTTATTTAGAAATTTATTAAATTAAATTTAGAAATGATTTAGAAAAAATCAGCACCTAGAATTCTGCTTTAAAATGGGGGGGTAACTGTGAGAGTGCTTAGTAATGTACAGAGCTAAAGAGCCTTAAAACTAGAGGCTGAGAAGGGCCAGTGGACATCCAGAACCTCATTTTAAGAGTGAATGAGTTATCTGAGACAAAGGAAAGTGCAACAAAGGGATGGTGGCCATTTCCTTTAGTCAATGGCTCGGTGTCCCCAAGGAGCCCCCGTGGTGCTTGTGCTGTTTCTGTGGGTCAGGGATCGTGGATGACCTGAGGGCAGCAGGAGTGCGGTGCTTTGGGCCCTCTGCCAGGGCAGCCCAGCTGGCCTCCGACAGCAGCTCCAGCAAAGCCTTCCTGGACCGGCACGGGATCCCCACGGCCCGCTGGAAAGCCTTCAGCACCCCGCAGGAAGCCTGCAGGTTCATCATCAGGTAAATGTGCTGCCACTGGGGGCCCCTCTGCGAGTTCCCCGTGCCTGTGGCCTCCACTTAGGGCTTGGGAGCTTCTCAGCTCTTGTTCTTCTCCAGCAGCTGCTGAATTAATGAGCTCTGTAATTAGAGACAGGTGATGAAGGTGCGGGTGTGGAGCTGCTGGAGCCCCTCTGGGAGAGCTGGGGGTGCTCACCTGGAGAGGAGAAGGCTCCAGGGAGAGCTCAGAGCCCCTTCCAGTGCCCAAAGGGGCTCCAGGAGAGCTGGAGAGGGACTGGGGACAAGGAATGGAGGGACAGGAGCCAGGGAATGGCTTCCCAGTGCCAGAGGGCAGGGCTGGGTGGGATCTTGGGCAGGAATTGTTCCCTGGGAGGGTGGGCAGGCCCTGGCACAGGGTGCCCAGAGCAGCTGTGGCTGCCCCTGGATCCCTGGCAGTGCCCAAGGCCAGGTTGGACATTGGGGCTTGGAGCAGCCTGGGACAGTGGGAGGTGTCCCTGCCATGGCAGGGGTGGCACTGGATGGGCTTTAAGGTCCCTCCCAACACACACATTCCGTGGTTCTGTGAACTGCAGCAGGTTGATTTTTCTGTTCTCATATCCCAGCTCTTCTTCCTTTCCGTCTGCTCCTTCAGGATGCTCAAGAAGCCATTTAAAAGACAAAACATTGTAATGGAGAAAAATATTTCAATGCATCTTTCTGTTAGTTAAGGGTTAATTATCATTTCTACCCAGCCAGATGCCAGCAAAATGCTCTCTGGGGATGATTTGGAAGATTCTGGTCAAATATTCATAACTACAGAGAAGGGTCTCATTTCTGTGCCTGTGGGTTGTGTTCCCAGGCTCCTTGTCTTTGCTGGCAAGGGCTCCATGTGGGATAAACTCGTGAAACCTGCGGGGCTTTTCTGAGTAAAACCAACCTTTCCACTGGTTTTGCTCTGTAACAACCTCCAGTTTAGGTTGCTGCCCCATGGAGACATGGCCAACACCTTCTGTGCCTGTCAGCAAGTGCCAGGATCCAAAGGAAAACTGTCCCAGGTGTGCCCAGCACACCCCTGGTGTGAGCCTGTGTGGGCATAAACTGCAGGGGG
The DNA here is from genome assembly GCA_013398855.1 of Mohoua ochrocephala. Taxonomy (NCBI): domain Eukaryota; kingdom Metazoa; phylum Chordata; class Aves; order Passeriformes; family Acanthizidae; genus Mohoua; species Mohoua ochrocephala. The sequence goes on from VZTA01020560.1 coordinate 3,692, forward strand.
GGTTTAACCTAACAGAGATCCCAGTGTGGGAGGGAGAGTGAGGTGTTCTTTCAGGAAACGGGGAATTTGTGTGCAGAATCAGCCCTTGGAGAAACGTTTCATTTGGCTGTTCGTGAGCCAGAGGGGGCCTGGGTACAGCTAAAATACATTAATTGACGTGGTGCTGCTTTGCCCTTTTTTAACTTCTGGATTTGGTTTGTGTTTCAGAGTAAGTGGGGAAACTGGGGAGGTCCAGGGGGATGAGATTTAACAGATCCTTGATGTGCCAGACCTGACTCAGCCTTAACCTCACAACCCTGAGCAGAACCTGCCGAGTGTTCAGTGGGACTGTGAGCTGTAATGTGGTGGTGTAAAACTACAAATCACCGAGGAGTTCAGCTTTCCAAGCCTGTGGCAGGAATAAAACAATAGCATGGGAAGAAACTGGGAGGTGTTAAAAGCTCAATGACCTGTCCAAGGATATCCAGTGGGTTGGTGTCAGAACCAAGAGCAGAATTGCTGCATTTCTGGCTCCCAGAGGGCTCCGAGTCCATCACCTGCAGGACAGGGTGGGCTGGCAGGGAGAGTGTTTTCCTGAGGTGTTATTCTCCAGTCCCTTGGGGAAAAAAGGGAGCCTGTGGGAAGCATTCAGGAGCAAACTGCTGATTTCCCTGGATTCCCTGGATGCAGTAGGGATGCCTGACCCCCACTCTGCTTTCCTTAAAGCACAGACTTCCCTGCACGAGTGCTGCGGGCGCGGGGTCCAGCGGCCAGGAAAGAAGTGACCATTGCAGCCAGCAAGGAGGAGGCCTGCAGAGCTGTCCAGGAGATTATGCAGGTGGATAAATCCTTAATTAATCCCTGGTACTCCAAGTCTTGGTGTTCTGTACTCTGGGAGTTTGTAATTCCAGCTACAGGAGACAAGAATTTTTGGGAGAAACTTGTTCATTCGACTCGGGAATTTCCCTGGGTCTCCTCAGATTCCTCCTGTGTGCCCCAGGCGGAGACTGGAGGTTTTGTGACTGATCTCCTGTTCCAGCCTCAAGTCCCACTGCCCTGCCCCTCCAAGTTTTAATTTTTCCTTGTCTCCTAGGCCTGATAAGGAGTATTTCAGTGTTGAGTCACCAAGAATGACTGATGCCTTCAGTGGGCCACCTAAAAACAGAGACCAGACAAGAATAAGAGAATAAAAGGAGGTGTTTATTTGAAGGCCTTCAAAGGCTCACCCTGGGCAGTCCAGAGGCTCCACCCCAGATGGACCCTGGCTCACGGGTTCTTCACCCTTTGATCAGTTTGGTTCATTTGCATCTCAGGGTTCATTCTCCAGTGATCACCTCAGTCCATGATGGAATCACCCCGAGTTTGCCCCCCTTGAGAGGCTTTGAGTTGACACATTTGGGGCCCGGTGTCCTTGGAGTGGGAACCTGCAGAGGTTTGTTGTGTGTGAGCAGCAGGAGAGAACAGCAGCTCCCAGGGCACAAGGAACTGCAGAGTCACACACCAGGCAGGGCAGGGTGTGAGAAATAGAAAAGTTAAACCCTGAGGCATCACCTCCTTATGTCCAAATGAAATTCCATTGGCTTTCCCCACTGGCATTCGAGCAAGCTGGCACTTCTCACATTCATTGAGTTTTCTGTTAGAAGAAAATGAAGAGAGGATTTAGGCAGTGGATGCATGTCTGCTAACTGGGGATTCATTTTGGTTTGTTTTTTATAGGACAGAATGTTTGGAGAGATGGTTGTTATTGAAGAGCTGCTTCAAGGGGAAGAACTTTCTGTATGTGATTGGTGGTGTGATGTTGTGCTTTTACTCTTTGGCGTTATTGCTGTGCTTCTGCAGACACACCTAAGTTTATTGTTTCAAATTTCAAATGGTTTTTTGTTTTATTTGCACTCTGTGAAATATAAATGCATTGCATATGTATAACATGCAATCAATGTGTCATGCTAATCAATGCATGTTGTCAGTAGATTTTTCTTCTACATTAACAATGACATTGCTTTTATGGTAATTATTTTATGGGGAAATGAATTTTTTTCCCCTAAAGTGACCCAAAACGTGTTTTTATGGACTTTGCCTTGGTAATTCTCGTTACATCCATAACTCTGTGCTAATATTTAGTGCCTCTTTTAGACTATTTCCATGCCAGAGGACGTTCATGTGTCCATGTGACTGACAGGCCAAAATCTGATTCATCAAAAGGGAATTGTAATGAGAGCCACCATTCCTCTTGGTTATTTAAACATGAGAAAGAAACAATTAATCCCTCGGGTCAATGGACTTGGAGCAGAAATAAATGGATTCTTCACTCAGAGGGTGGGCAGGCCCTGGCACAGGGTGCCCAGAGCAGCTGGGGCTGCCCCTGGATCCCTGGCAGTGTCCCAGGCCAGGTTGGCCATTGGGGCTTGGAGCAGCCTGGGACAGTGGGAGGTGTCCCTGCCCATGGCAGGGGTGGCACTGGATGGGCTTTAGTGTCCCTTGCAGTCTGGGCTTCTGCAGCTCCTGCATTTCCCAGCAGAAGTGAGCCTCAGCCTGTGCCCAGCAGGGCTGTCCCTTGGGCCAGGCCCTTGTGGCCACTGTGGCCTCTTGTGGCCTCTTGTGGCCGCTGTCACTGCTGTCACCGCTGTCAGCGCTGTGACCGTGTCTCTCCCCGCAGTGCTCCTGTTTCACCGACGGTGTCACCGTGGCCTCCATGCCCCCGGCTCAGCCCCACAAGCGGCTGCTGGACGGGGACCAGGGCCCCACCACTGCAGGGATGGGAGCCTATTGCCCCGTGCCTCAGGTACGGCCCCTGCTCCTCCCCAGCCTCTGCTCAGCACGGCCCCTTTAGGGCCCCCTCTGCCTCCATCCCGGTGTCTTCTGGAGTGGGTTCCAGGGCTCAAACCTCAATATTCATTCTTTGGGGTTTCATCAGCCACTGTTCTCTGGAGCAGCTCTCTTTTACCTCTTCCATCACTCCTAAACTTGGTGTTCCTCTGCCCTCACTCACATCATGTCAAAAACCCCCTGCAGAATTCCCTGTGTGCCTGGGACCTTTGTGCCCTGAACATAACCTGGGGGTTCTCATTGGTTCTTAAAGCACTGCTCTAAATAAGCTGCTCCAACGCATCAGTGTGGGTTTGTCCAAGGACAGAAACACTCTGACTGTGTTCAGCCCAGGCTGCCAGTCCCAGACCTCCTTTAGAACCACCCAAACCACCTCGGGAGGCAGAGGAGTGGAATTTCCATCCTTCAGGCAGCAGCACCCCGAGGGAAGGAGCAGGGTTGGGGTGGGACAGCAGCAAAGAGCTCGGGCATCTCCTCACCCCAGGCCTCCCAGCAAGACCAGCAGATGCCATCACTGCCTCCGTGGCTTTGATTTGGTTGTCAGGTTCCAGAAGCTCTTCTGGAGCAAATCAGGGGTGCAATCCTCCAGCACGTCGTGGACAGCATGAGACAAGAAGGAGCAGCCTATGTAGGTGAGTGAGCACCTGCAAGCCAAGGTAAGCCCCTGGCCTGGTCAGTTCCACTGTCAGAGGCTGCTTCTGAGTTCCAGATGCTATTTGTTAATAAAAACCCAGCAGCAGATCATTCTTCATGTGGTGTTAAGCCTCGCTCATTTGGTTCACAGCTCTTGGTTTGGGAGAGAGCTTTGGTCTTTTCTCCCTAAAACACAATTATTGTATTAAATATTTTTAAATAAAACAGATCTTTTTGCTGTTCAGGGCATGACATGTACTTTGGTCCTGCTGTACTGCTCACTCCTACATACAACAATGTCCATTTTCTTCAGATCTTTATCTGAAGAGGCTGTTTTGGACAAGGCAGGTGGTGCCCACAGGTGTCACTTAATGCCAAGGGCTGCTGTTGGCACTGAAGAGATCTCAGGCCTCTGAAGAGTTGGGCTCCAACCCACATCTTTAGTTTCTGCTTTTGGGGCCTTTTTTACAATGCCTGAGTAAGAATGGAGTGGGAGTCGAGTAAGAATGGAGTGGGAGTTGAGTAAGAATGGAGTTGGGTGCATGATGCCAGAGAACCTTTACTTTGTGGGGTTTGAAATGTGGTGCCCCGTTCCTCAGGTGGCTGCTTGTCACTTCTGTGGATACTGAGGAATTATTATGACTTGCATCTGAGTGCTTGCAGAGCCCTTGCTCCTAACACCTTCTGATTTGCAGAAATGAATCCCACGCTCCAAAATGCTCTGTTTCATTTAAAGGAGGCCTTGAAAGAAAGAAAGAAATAAATGTTGAAGTTCATTTGCTTGGCTGTGCTCTTTGTGTCCAGGTGTGCTGCAAACGGGTTTGATGCTGACCAAAGAAGGGGTGAAGATTTTAAACTTTAAATGCCAGTTTGGGGATCCCCAGTGCCAGGTGAGTGGAACACACTGGGAAATGAAAGATGCTCCATTCTTTTACCTCTTACTGTTGTAGTTTACTTCTAGGGAAAGATCTGGATGTGAACATCTTAGACAATGTCTGAGGTAACTGAAAATTTTGGCTCATCAGCTCCTGTGAATTATTAGTTCAAGGTTTTAAGTTAAAACACTGTCCCTCAGATTTGGTGTTTCTGGAGAGAAGCAGAATGGGAGGGGCCTAAATTCCTGTTCCTTCTACATAAGCTCACACCTTGTGTTTCTAAATTTATGACTGGCGCCAAAAGATGCTGAAAATTGAATGCTCACCCAGAGTTTCCAAATCTACTGGCTGGGCCCATACAGATTTTATTCCATCAACTGAATTTTCCCTAAGGTGAATTTCAGCAAGCCAGCAAAATAAAAATTAACTTCCATCACTCCAAAAACTTTCTACAGGTAATTCTCCCTCTGCTTAAAAATGATTTTTATGAAGTGATTCAAGCAACAATTGATGGAAAACTCTGCAGCTCCATGCCAGCCTGGTCGGAGAACAGAACTGCTGTGTGTGTGGTCATGGCCAGCCCAGGATACCCAGGAGACTGTGACAAAGGCATGGAGGTAACAGGTAACTCTGGGAGCTCGTTCATTATTTAATTACAGCCTAGTCCTTCCGTGGGTTTGGCTCTACCTCTGCTCCCAGCTTCCCTGGATCCCCCTCTGAGCCTGCCTTGCTCCCTGTCCCTGGGACAGGAATGCTCCTCGGTGAGATCTCTCACCTGCAGCCTTAGCTCTGCTCTCAGCTGCTGCTGAGACCAGCAGGTGCTGGGGAAGGATGGAGCTGTGTCCCCCTGGAGCAGGTGCTGGGGAAGGATGGAGCTGTGTCCCCCTGGAGCAGCTGTGCCCTGGCACAGAGTGCCGGCAGTGTGAGGCAGTGCTGGCAGCACACCCCTGCCTTTCCTGCCTCTGATCCCTCGCCAGGAGGTCACAGGAACTCAGCCAGCGCCCGGCCGAGGGAGAAGGGTGAGACCCGAGGGCCTGTGACCTTTGGAACAGGAGCGGGGCTCCTCTTCTGTCTGCCCCGGGCTCACCAGAGTGGGGCACCTTCCTCACAGGGCTCCCGGGGCTGGGGAGGGTGCACACAGGGGTATTCGGTGTTCATGTGGGTGTTCAATATTAACTTAGATATAGGTATTCAATATTCATATAGATATTAAATATAGGTGTTCAATATTCATGTAGGAATTCAGTATTAACTTAGATATTAAATATAGGTATTCAATATTCATGTAGGTATTCAATATTCATATATATATAAAATATTCATATAGATATTCAATAGTCATTCAATTCTATACAGAGATTCAATATTCATGTAGGTATTCAATATTCATATAGATATTAGATACAGATATTCTATATACATATATTTGGTATAGATGTTCAATATTCATATGGATATTTGATATAGATATTCAATATTTGCATAGGTATCCAATATCCATATAGATGTTATATATAGATATTCTATATTCAAATGGATATTTGATACAGATATACAATATTCGTACAGATATTAGATATAGATATTCAATATTCATATGGATATTCAATATTCATACGGATATTAAACACAGATATTCAGTATTCATTTAGATATTTGATACACATATTCAATACTCAGATAGTTATTAGCTATAGATATTCAATATCCCTATAGATATTCAGGTTCATACAGACATTCAATATTCATTTAGGTATCAATATCCATTTGGATATTGGATACAGATTTTCAGGATTCATACAGGCATTCAATATTCATTTAGATATCAATATCCATTTGGATATTGGATATTGATTTTCAGGATTCATACAGGCATTCAATATTCATTTAGGTATCAATATCCATTTGGATGTTGGATACAGATTGTCAGGATTCATACAGGCATTCAACAGTCATTTAGATATCAATATCCATTTGGATACAGATTGTCAGGATTCATACAGGCATTCAATATTCATTTAAGTATCAATATCCATTTGGATATTGGATACAGATTTTCAGGATTCATACAGACATTCAATCTTCATTTCCCCCATTCCAGCACTCCTGGTTCAGGATCTCATGAAGATGTTTTCAGTGTTTACAAACAGGGAACTGTTGCAGACCTGTTTCCCTCCCGCTCAGCTCCTGCCCTGCAGGTCCCAGCCTCTCCTCGTGTCAGGCCACCCCAGCACCTCAGCTCCTGGCCAGGGCTCCTGAATTTTGGCAGCTCTCTGGGGACCCTCCATTGCTCGTGCTCTGGTGCCTTGTCCCTGGCAGGGTTTCTGACCCCCTGCTTGTTAATCCCAAAAAAGACACTCAAATCAATGGAATTCAATCCATGCTTTTATTCTGATCCTGCCCTTCAGAGTGTCACGGGGTTTATCAGTTTTTATTCTCTTTTTCACATTGAATCACACATTTTCAGACAACGCTCCCAGGGATGCCCAGGGTGGGGTTGTTGGGGTGTCCTGTGCAGGGCCAGGAGTTGGACTGGATGGTCCTTGCGTGTCCCTCCAGCTCAGCATATTCTGTGATTCTCTGATTTTAATGGCTTGGCAAACTTTTTATTCTGGAGTATTCCTTAGAACACGAGGCAAAGGGGTTGGATTTCCATTGCAGCAGGGTCGGGGGGAAGAATCCCTGGAGCCTGTAGCAAGGAGAAAACTCTGCTTGGTTTTCATTTTCCCAGGTGATGGCAGCAGTTCCTCTTCTTCCCTTAGCCTCCCCTCCAAATAGGAATCTAAAAAAACCCCAAAACCCTGAACAGTTTTGCTTCCCTGTGTCAGACCAGCCACCTGGGAGTGTTTGTGGGGCACCAGGTCCAGGGCTGTAGGGAATTGTGTGGAGTGGGCAGGAGGGAATAGTGGGGGAGTGCTGAGGTAACATCAGCATTGATGGTTTGCTGTCAGGGAGAGGGGAGAATCCAGACAGGAAATGGCTGTGGGTTGTGATTTCCTACAGGAGAGCCCTGCACAAATTATTCCCAGTTCCCAGAGGGAGCACAGCTTTGCTGGCACAGGGTAGGGAAATGTCCCGTGGTGGCTCCTGGATCCCTTATTTCTGTTCCAGTCTGATTTCTTTGTTTATGTTCGGGGTACCCCAGATGTGGACATGTAGGAGAGAGTCCAGAGGAGGCAGCAGGATGAGCAGAGGGATGGAGCAGCTCTGCTGGGAGGAAAGGCTGCGAGAGCTGGGATTGTTCAGCCTGGAGAGGAGAAGCTCTGGGGTGAGCTCACTGTGGCCTTGCAGGGCCTGAAGGAGCCCACAGGAACCATGGAGAGAGACAATTTCCAAGGGCTGCAGGGACAGGAGCCAGGGAATGGCTTCCCAGTGCCAGAGGGCAGGGCTGGGTGGGATCTTGGGCAGGAATTGTTCCCTGGGAGGGTGGGCAGGCCCTGGCACAGGGTGCCCAGAGCAGCTGTGGCTGCCCCTGGATCCCTGGCAGTGTCCCAGGCCAGGTTGGACACTGGGGCTTGGAGCAGCCTGGGACAGTGGGAGGTGTCCCTGCCATGGCAGGGGTGGCACTGGATGGGCTTTAAGGTCCCTCCCAGCCCAATCCAGTCTGGAATTCCATGATGCTTTACCAGATGGCTCAGAAGGGGATTCCTGGGGCCAGTGCAGTGGGCTGGCCTTCACTGGTGATGCTGTTTCTCAGAAGAAAGGAAAGTTGGGAACCTTTATTTTTGTTCTCTCTTGACTGAATAAAGGACTTGAATCTTCCGTGTTTTATCCACAGAAGGGAACAGAGCTGGGGAAGGGGCTGGAAAACACATCCTGGGAGGAGCAGCTGAGGGAGCTGTGGGGGCTCAGTCTGCAGAAAAGGGGGCTCAGGGGGGACCTCATTGCTCCCCACAACTCCCTGACAGGAGGGGCAGTGAGGGGGGGTCGGGTTCTGCTGCCGTGTCCCAAGGGACAGGAGGAGAGGAAATGGCCTCAAATTGCACCAGGGGAGGCTCAGGTTGGAGATTGGAAACAATTTTTCCCTCCCAGAGTGGTGAGGCCTTGGGATGAGCTGCCCAGGGAGGTGGTGGAGTCACTGTCCCTGGGAGTGCTCAGGAGGAGCCTGGATGTGGCCCTTGGGGACAGGGTTTCAGGATGATGATGATGCTGATGCTGCTGAGGTGGGACTGGATGACCCTGAAGGGCTCCTCCCACCTCGATTCTGTGATTGTCATCAGAGAATGTGATTCAGAATCCGCAGAGAATTCCTTTTGTTTTTGCAGGGCTTCTGCAAGCCAAGGAGCTGGGGCTGGAGGTGTTCCACGCAGGCACAGCCCTGAAGGACGGCAGGGTGGTGACCAGCGGGGGCAGAGTCCTGTCTGTCACTGCGGTCAGGCAGGACCTGATGGAAGCCCTGGCAGAAGCCAACAGGGGCGTGGCCACCATCCACTTCCAGGGGGCCACGTTCAGGAGGGACATCGGGCACCGGGGCCTGCGGCTGCTCCAGCAGCCCCTGTACGTGAGCACGGGCACGGGGCCAGCCCAGATGTTCCTTCCTGCCTCTCACATCTGGGCCATCTCTGATGGGCCCTGCAGGAAGGGTCCCTGCTGCTGCCAGCACGGCCTTCCCTCCCCACAGGGCCCTGATGTACAAGGACAGACACGTGGGAGCCGTAGCCAGGGACGTTTTGAGCCATCTGCCACAAACATCAGCTGTGAAAGGCACCAGGGCAGGTAGGACTGGGCGGGATCTGGGAATTCCCTCAGTGCATTGGTTCTTTTCTCCCTGAGAGGTGGGCAATGCTCTCGTGGCATTGAAACTGAGCTTGGGAAACTGGGCTGGGATCAGCACAAAGAAAGAAAACTCATTTCTTTCTTGTCACTCCTCTTAGGAGTAATTAACAAATGCCTGCCTTGCCATGGAGGTGATTGTGCCTTTAGAGGTGCAGAATGGAGAGGAATAGAATGGAAATAACATAAAGAATTAAATAAAATAATAGTAATAAAAACCCTGGAGCAAAGGAGGCTCAGGGGGGACCTTGTGGCTCTGCACAAGTCCCTGACAGGAGGGGGCAGCCGGGGGGGGTCGGGCTCTGCTCCCAGGGAACAGGGACAGGAGGAGAGGGAACGGCCTCAGGCTGGGCCAGGGGAGGCTCGGCTTGGACACCAGGAGCAATTTCCTCCTGGAAAGGGAGCTCAGGCCTTGGCAAGAGCTGCCCAGGGAGGTTTGGAGTGCCCATCCCTGGAGGTGTCCAAGGAAGGCCTGGCCGTGGCACTCAGTGCTCTGGGCTGGGGACAAGGTGGGCATCGGGCACAGCTTGGCCTCGCTGGGCTGGGAGGGCTTTTCCAGCCTCAGGGATCCTGGGATTCTGTGATAATTTGCAGTTCTTGTCTTGGTGAGAGTTTTGGGTCTCTTTATTCCCCATAAATGCGATCCTTGCTGTGTTTGTGCTCGGCAGGAGGTCGCTCAGAAGGAGGAGCCTTTGCTGCTTTCTTTGACCTGAAGGCATCTGGTTACGAGGATCCCATCCTGGTGTCCCAGACCAAGGGCCTCGGAGCCAAACTGCAGGTAACTGGCAGCCCCACTGCAAAGCTGATGTCACCTGCCAGGGCTGTCTCAGTGCCACAGCCAGTCCCACCCCCTGCACCCTCCTGAGCCCTACAAACACTCCTGAGCCCACTGCAATGGGCACCTCGGCTTTGTAAATGGTTATTTGTGCCAGGTCTGGGCACATTTCACTGAGAATATGGATATTTTGTGCTGAAATGATAGTAAACCAAGAATTTAGCTGAACACTTGAGGCACTAAACCCCAGAATTTCTGCTATAAAAGAGAGGGTCCATTGGCTTTGAGAAAGGTCTGCATGGAGGAGCACAGGGAGGTGCTGAAATGAGAACTGGCAGGCTCAGCCTAATAAATTCTGTGTGGAGAGGGAGCATAGGTGCCTCTCTCAGGGCACTGGGGAAAGGAAGGATGGAGGAAATAAACATTAAAGGGGAACAGAAGCCAAGAGATAAAGAATTTTCGTTAGCTAAGAACACACAGGATGACCTGAGTCAGGAATATATTTATATATTGAATTAGAATAAATGGAGCCAGGGATATATTTATGTATTGAATCAGGATGAGCTGACCTGGGGATTTATTTATCTATTAAATCAGGAGGTTTTCAGCCATCGAGAGAAGTGCAGATCTGAAGCTCCTTTCACTGTCAAGCACAGCAATGTCCCTTGTTTCAAATGGTTTCTGCCTCTGATGCCAGGATAACAAACAGCAGGAGGCTGAGCAGAATCATCCCCGAGGTCTTTTGCAGTCTTGCATCCTCGGACACCTCTGAGCATGAAAAAGTGATTGGTGCTGGCCCTCGTGAGTCTTTGTTCCCACTGCTTGGCACACAGACCTTCCCAACTGTGTTTCCACAGCCTGTTCCCAAGGCTCTTCCTTGGCCAAGGAAAAGTTGGCCCATGCCTGCCCGGATTGTTCCTGGAGCAGTGGGAGGGAGGTGCTGTCATGCAGCACAGGCCAGGGGCTGCCTGTTTCCATAGCACTCCTAAACCCAGCAGCCAGGGAAATCGATCAGGAATCCAAGCCCAGACTTTGTTTGGGTGCTGCTCCCTCACCATTTGGAATCCAGGGATATTTATCCACGTTTTCCCCTCGCCCATCCCTCTGTCCTGGGCTTTTCTGCACAGCTGGAACTGTGCCAGTAAAAGGTCTCTCCTTGAAAATTTATTCATTGATGATCTTAAAGGTCTTTTGCACCCTAAATCATTCCATGATTTTATAATTCTGTGATCCCTGTGCAGTCTTGGTCCCATTGCAGCCCTGTGAGCTGAGTGGGATGCTCCAGGGTATCCCTGAGAGCTGCAAATGTCAGCACTTCATGGGAGCCACAACACCTGACCCAGACTTCATTACGTGAGAACTGCAGACACTGTGAGGACTTCTTTCAAAACCAAACAGCAGCTTCCCTGAGGGAACTGTCTGTGCTTTATTAAAGATCTTCCAGGGCCTAAAGGGGCTCCAGGAGAGCTGGAGAGGGACTGGGGACAAGGGCTGGAGGGACAGGAGCCAGGGAATGGCTTCCCAGTGCCAGAGGGCAGGGCTGGATGGGATCTTGGGCAGGAATTGTTCCCTGGGAGGGTGGGCAGGCCCTGGCACAGGGTGCCCAGAGCAGCTGTGGCTGCCCCTGGATCCCTGGCAGTGCCCAAGGCCAGGTTGGACATTGGGGCTTGGAGCAGCCTGGGACAGTGGGAGGTGTCCCTGCCCATGGCAGGGGTGGCACTGGATGAACTTTAGGGCCCCTCCCAACCCAGGCCATTCCATGATTCTATGATAATATTCCAAAAACCAACCTAAAAAAAAAAAATCCCAAAATGACACTTTCTGGGTAGCTACAGCTGGAATTTGAACTAATATTTTAAAAAAGCAAAATAGATCTTTCTTGTTTTCTGCAAGAAAATGAGCTGTTTTCTCTTGATTTAAACTAGATAACACAGCAGGTTCTGTCCTCCATGAAAGGCCTGTAGCGATTCCTTTCAGAGGGAAGAAGGTTTCTGCTGATTTCACTGATTAATGACTGAGTTCTGCCTGTTTCTCGTTCCCACCATGTTTTGCAGGTTGCCCAGGTCTGTAAAAGACACGACACCCTCGGGCAGGAGCTGGTGGCCCTGTGTGTCAATGACCTCCTGGCTCAGGGAGCCGAGCCCCTCTTCTTCCTCAGCCATTTGGCCTGTGGCAAACTCGATGCTGAAGTGATGGAAACAATAAAAGAAGGAATAGCTGAGGCTTGCAGGAGTGCAGGGTGTGCTTTCCTGGGTATGGACACTCCTCTCCTCTGGGATTTGAAGGTTCTGAGGTTGAGTTTATCACCAGAGAAATGGGCTTGGGAGGCAGAGGCAGAATGTGGCCCTGGAATTGTTGGTTTCTGTTTGCTGGAAAAAACAGTTGAGAATTTGTGCTTAAACTCTTCCTTGTCTGTAAAAGGGGTCAGCACAGAAAGATGGGGTTTAGTGTTTGTGCATTCCTTCTTCTTCCTTCTTTATCCCTGAGCAAAGCAGAACAGAACTGGAAGCCTGATGTTCTTCAATGTTAATGTTTTCCTTCCCTCCCCTGCACTCAGTCCAAGCAGGGAGGTGCCACGTGAGTACCAGAAATGGGAATGATAAAAACGCTGCTTCTTTCATGAACCTTTGGTTTCTTGGAGTCTTGAGGTGAAGTAAGAAACCAAGAAGGATTTTAAAAAGATATCTGAAAGTTCTTAGGCTGTGTGTCCCTGGATATGCTGCTCCCTTTAGGAGATGCCATAAGTTTAAAATGGTGTTACAATAATGGCTTTGAGCTGAGGGAGGGCAGGGCTGGGTGGGATCTTGGGCAGGAATTGTTCCCTGGGAGGGTGGGCAGGCCCTGGCACAGGGTGCCCAGAGCAGCTGTGGCTGCCCCTGGATCCCTGGCAGTGTCCCAGGCCAGGTTGGACATTGGGGCTTGGAGCAGCCTGGGACAGTGGGAGGTGTCCCTGCCCATGGCTGGGGTGGCACTGGATGGGCTTTAATGTCCCTCCATCCCAACCCATTCTGGGACTCTGTGACTCTGACATGACCACGAACAGGAGGTGCTGACCCCTCTCTCCCCTCACAGGCGGGGAGGTGACAGAAGTGGCGGCTCCGTGTCCCCCTGGGCACTGTGACCTGGCCGGGTTCGCGGTGGGAGCGGTGGAGCGGGGGCAGAGGCTGCTGGGGCTGCAGAGAGCCGAGGAGGGGGATGTGCTGCTCGGGCTGGGCTCCCCCGGCATCCACGGCCGCGGCTTCGGCGTCGTGCGCAAGATCCTGCTCACGTCCTCCCTGAGCTGCTCCTCGCCAGCCCCGGGCAGCTGCGGGGACACCACCCTGGGTGTGCTATCCTCCTTCCCAAGGGGTCTGCATGGCCAGGGGCTGTTCCCATCGGGCTGGGTTAGTCAGTCCTTGGGGTCGGGCTGGTGTCCGCTGCTCTGGAACAGTGGGCAGCACTTCTGCCCGCTCCCCAAGGCCTGCTTCAAGCACTGGGAGAGAACCTGTTCAGAGCAGCATTCCCACACAGCACCCCACGACCTTTGAAACAAATTCATTCAGTTCAGCCTGGAGAAGGGAAGGTTCTGGGAGAGCTCAGAGCCCCTTCCAGTGCCCAAAGGGGCTCCAAGAGTCCTGGAGAGAGACTTGGGACAAGGGGATGGAGGGACAGGGCCAGGAGTAATGGGCACAAACTGAAAGAGGGGAAATTTAGGCTGGATATTGGGGAGGAATTGTTCCCTGGGAGGGTGGGCAGGCCCTGGCACAGGGTGCCCAGAGCAGCTGTGGCTGCCCCTGGATCCCTGGCAGTGCCCAAGGCCAGGTTGGACATTGGGGCTTGGAGCAGCCTGGGACAATGGGAGGTGTCCCTGCCCATGGCAGGGGTGGCACTGGGTGGGCTTTAAGGTCCCTCCCAGCCCATTCTGTGATTTTTTGACTCTGAACCTCTGGTGAGGTTTCAAACAGAAGGACTGAGCTTACGCTGTTGTTTGCAGGAGATGTTTTGCTGACCCCAGGGAGGATGTTCAGCCCAGCTCTGCTGCCCGTCCTGCGCTCCGGGCACGTGAAGGGCTTTGCCCCCACAGCTGAGGGGCTCCTGGGGGGCATCTCCAGGGTCCTGCCCGAGCACGTCAGCGCCGTCCTGGGTAAGTACCTGAGGTGTCCCTGTGTGACAAAACTCAGGCACAGCACGACCTTGACCTTCCAGCTTCGGCTGTGGAATCCTCAGAAACGTCCCTGCAGGCTTGGAGACTGAGTGGCCCCAAGTGGTGCTTCCAAGGGGCTGCCAAAACCATTCCCATTCCAAGCCATGAGCAGCACTCTTCGTTGGAGAAGGGATGTTCCAGAGGAGTTTAAGGGCAGCACATCTCTAGCACAAAAGGTGTAGGAGAGGATTGTGAGTCCCCCAGGACACCTCTCCATGCAAAACATTGTGGCCAAACAGTGAGGCTTGGTGGGAGAATTAACTTGCACGGTTTGCTCCACACACACACATATTCAGTACACTTTTTTGGCAGCTTCCCCACAACATCTGACATCTGTCAGTGAGGGAGAGCTTTTTCTGATGAAGCCAAAATTGGGCAAAGAATTCAGAAGTTCGAAATAGTAAAGAAAACCATGTTCATGTGAGTGTGAAAATACAGTGGGGATGGGAAGGGGGGAAGGAAGGTGTCTGTGTGTTGGGCTGTATGTCTCTGGAATGAAATTGGAAAGGAAAGAAGGAAATTTCCAAGGCCAGGTTGGACAGGGTTTGGAGCAGCCTGGGACAGTGGAAGCTGTCCCTGCCCATGGCAGAGGATGGATTGAGATGGGCTTTAAGGTCCCTTCCAACCCAAACCCTTCAGGTTGGACACCAGGAGCAATTTCCTCCTGGAAAGGGAGCTCAGGCCTTGGCAAGAGCTGCCCAGGGAGGTTTGGAGTGCCCATCCCTGGAGGTGCCCAAGGAAGGCCTGGCCGTGGCACTCAGTGCTCTGGGCTGGGGACAAGGTGGGCATCGGGCACAGCTTGGCCTCCATGGGCTGGGAGGGCTTTTCCAGCCTCAGGGACCCTGGGATTTTGGAATAGCAAGAACTGGGTTCTATCAGCTCTTGTAACACACCACTGGCACTGCAGATAATAAGTAATAAATAACAAATAATAAAAATAACTAACGTTTGTGCTGCCCACACACAAATTTCAAACTTTTCCAGACGCTCTCAGCTGGAAGATCCCTGAAATCTTTTGCTGGCTCTACAAGGAGGGGAACCTCTCTGCAGAGGAGATGGCTCAGACCTTTCCTTGTGGGATTGGGGCCATCTTGGTCGTGCAGAAGGACCTGGCCCAGCACGTTCTCCAGGACATCCAGAGGCAGCAGGAGGCCTGGCTGATTGGGAAGGTGGTTGCCCCTTGTCACACAGGTGAGCAGGTGACTGAACAGCCTCCCTGCTCCCAAGTTTGTGCAGTTCACACCATTCCCCTGTGGTTTCACCAGGCTGGAGGCTGCTGCACACCTCCACATCCACATTTCAGTACTGAACACACGAGCAGGGAGTTCTTGTTTCAGAGTGGCAGCACCTGGAGAACCTCTTCCCCCTCCCTGAGGCTTCGGGACATCCCCGTGCTGACTGTCCCAAATATCAGTGGATATTTCACCACACCCGTGGAGATCAGCTCCCCTCCTGTCCAGCCCCTGCCCAGCTCACACAGGTCCAGGTGAAGGTTGAGGGTACAGCCGTGTGTGGTGATGGTCAGTCTGAGTCCTGGTGTGTCACTGATTGACGTCCAGCAGGACATGAGCCAAAATCCCTCTGGAAATGCCACGGTTTGGGCAGCCAAAATGTCACCTCAGCTCCATCAGCATCACTTTTAGTGTCCTCTTGGAACATGAGAGGTAGAACAGATGGGACTAATCCTTGAGAAGGCCATGCCTGGGCCTCTGTGGACAGCTCTGTGAGTGGGTAACACAAGAGATGAGCACAACTCCTGTGGGTTGGGGTGTTCCAGCAGGGAATCCCTTTGGAGCTCCATCATGGCCGACATAAATTCATTGCTGATGCATTTTCTTGTCACTGAAACATTATTAATGAACTACAGGAAGTCAGTTTAGAAGGAAAGGTTAAATCTGACACTTCCCTCGGGTGTTTGGAGCAGGCTCTCACATCGAGGTGGAGAATCTTGCCGAGGCCCTGCAGCTGAGCAGCCCCCAGCAGCTGCTGAACGACACCACAGCTGAGAGCCAGTCCCAGCCCAGGAAGAGAAAGGTGAAGGTGGCTGTTCTTGTCTCTGGAACAGGTGAGCTGTCACTTGTCCTGGCACAGGGAATGTCCTGGCACAGGGAATGTCCTGACACGGGAGAGGCTGGGTTCAGGTGTGCCCACCTGGCCTTCCTTTCAGTAGAGTCTGTGGACCCTCAGAGTCCAGGGTTTCACTCTGACTCCAAGCCAAGGAGTTGTGTTGTACTTCTTAAAAACTGAGCTCTATCAGTGCCCCCACGCCTCAGCCCTGTTTGGGGACCAGCAGATCTTTGTTAGAGCAGCAGCTGAGGGCTGTGAGTGCTCATCTGTCCCCCAACCTTTGCTCTCTCCCCGCTGGAGGCACGGCCCTGCCTGCGCTCATCGGCTCTGCCAGGGAGCCGGGCAGCTGTGCCCAGCTGGTCCTGGTCATCTCCAACAAACCTGGAGTGGAGGAGCTACGGAGTGCAGCCCGTGCTGGAATTCCCACCAGGGTAAGGACTGATTCCCTTTTCCTTTCCATTCCCTGCTGCTGAGCCCGTGGGTGCTCAGGAGATGCTTGCTGAGCATTCGGGTTTCACTGCAGCGGGAAACTTTCCCCGTGGATCCGTGGATGGAGCACAGAGCTGCAGAGCTGGGAGTTCTCACTGGGCTCTGGGAGCCTTTCCCAGCTTGGCAACCAGTGCTACGTCCCAGGGAAGGGATTTAAATGGATGCTTTGGGTGCGAGACTGCAGCCCATGAGCCTCAAGTTTGGCTGAAATCAGTCACACTTCAGGTTCTGCAAAGCACAGAAATGTGTTGTCTCCTGGGTTTACCCCTCCTTGGAATCACAGAATCCTGGAAGGGTTTGGGTTGGAAGTGCCTTACAGCCCACCCAGTGCCACCCCAGCCCTGGGCAGGGACACCTCCCACTGTCCCAGGCTGCTCCAAGCCCCAATGGCCAACCTGGCCTTGGGCACTGCCGGGGATCCAGGGGCAGCCACAGCTGCTCTGGGCACCCTGTGCCAGGGCCTGCCCACCCTCTCAGGGAACAATTCCTGCCCAAGATCCCACCCAGCCCTGCCCTCTGGCACTGGGAAGCCATTCCCTGGGTCCTGTCCCTCCAGCCCTTGTCCCCAGTCCCTCTCCAGCTCTCCTGGAGCCCCTTTAGGCCCTGGAAGGGGCTCTGAGCTCTCCCTGGAGCCTTCTCCTCTCCAGGATGAAAACCTGTGTCTCACATTGTGCCCTGTCCCTTTCAGTGACATCACAGAAGCCTTTTCTCCTGCCTGTGGTCCACAAAGCAGCTTTTTGGGACAGGACTTTGTTCTGGTTTGTGCCATAAAATCCCCTGGCAAGGACCGTCAGCATTGTCTGAGAGCATTCCATGACCTGGGATGCCAAATGCAGGAACTGCCCCTTCTGACACTGAGTGGGTTTGAGCAGTTGTTTTTACAGCTGTGCACAGATGGAAATAAACCCTGCTAGAGGCTGTCCCTGCATGGGGAGGCTTCAGCAGCTTCTCCAGCCCCTGAGTTGGATCCACGTGACATTTTTCTGACTCATCTCTAAAAGAAAAGTGGTATCAAAAGTCACTCACATTTTCATGGGCAAGAGCACGAGACTTTGTGGGCCCCTTGTTTGAAGCCCCTCAGGAGAGTCAGGAGTCAGCACTCGCCGGGGGGCTGAGAATGAGAGGTGGGGTAGAAATAAAGGAGCTCCTCCTCCTCCTCCCCTTACCCAGAGGGTCTGGCCAGTTGGCTCCACCACCTCCCTGGGCAGCTCCTTCCAAGGCCTGACCACTCTTTCAAAGGGAAAAATTGCTTCCAATCTCCAATCTGAACCTCCCCTGGTGCAATTTGAGGCCATTTCCTCTCGTCCTTTCACTTGGGACACGGCAGAAAAGACCAACCCCACCTCACTGCCCCCTCCTCTCAACTCACGGAGTGGCCTGGAGTGAATCCAGTTTGTTTCTCCTTGTTGCCCAGCCAGCTGCTCTCAATCCCCCTGAGCTGTTTCCCTGAGGTGGCTTTTGTTGTGTTTCACTGTTGCAGGTGATTGATCACAAACTGTACGGGAGCCGCTCGGAATTCGACAGCACCATTGACCGAGTCCTGGAGGAATTCTCTGTGGAGCTGATTTGTCTGTCAGGATTCATGAGGGTCTTGTCCAGCCCTTTCCTCCGAAAATGGAAAGGTAAGAAATGAAATGTGGAAGAAAAACTGAACTGGGGGTGGTTGGTCTCCCCGGGATTCCACTGCCAGAGCTCTTCGTCCTTTGGTTAAATCCCTCAGCCCTGCTGGCACTGCTGACATTGCTTCCTTCCCTTCCTTCCTTCCCTGACTGTGCTTCCTTCCCTCTGTGGTGGGACTGGGTTGGGATTGTGCTTCCATTCCCTCTGTGGTGGGGCTGTGTTGGGATTGTGCTTCCATTCCCTCTGGCAGTGGGGCTGTGCTGGGATTGTGCTTCCCTCTGTGGTGGGGCTGTGTTGGGATTGTGCTTCCATTCCCTCTGCAGTGGGACTGTGTTGGGATTGTGCTTCCCTCTGTGGTGGGGCTGTGTTGGGATTGTGCTTCCATTCCCTCTGCAGTGGGACTGTGTTGGGATTGTGCTTCCATCCCTCTGCAGTGGGACTGTGTTGGGATTGTGCTTCCATTCCCTGTGCAGTGGGGCTGGGTTGGGATTGTGCTGGGATTGTGCTTCCATTCCCTGTGCAGTGGGGCTGTGTTGGGATTCTGGCTGTGGATTGCCAGAGAACCCCTCAGCAGTGAGAGAGGAGCAAAATGGGGGCACGGGGTGGGTCTGTGCCTTCCCCAGGGACAGAGTTTGATCCTATCCTCTGCCAGGGAGCTGCGCTGGGGGGTCCTTCTGAGCTCCCCCCCTGCAGTTCCCACTCAGGAAAAAATGGGAGAGAGATGGATTTCTCCGTCCCCCTCCCTCCTGTGGTGCCCTGCACACCCTGGCACAGCTCCCTGCGTGCCCCCAGTGAGTGAGGGGTGAGCGGTGGGTGAGTGCCAGCTCCTGGGGCCTCGCTCAGAAGTTTCTCACTCACTGAGCAGCTTGGGCAGGCTGCTCTGGGAATGCTGCTGCACCTGTGCCCCTGGAACAGCACAATTCCCTCAGGTCGGAGCAGTGCTGCTCAGGGCTTGGATTGATGGTCATATCTCATTCTATTTTAAAGGAAATTCAGTTCAAATTATCCATTTTTTTTTCTCTCTCCTCTCACACTGATGCCCAGGGAAAATTTTGAATGCTTCTCCATCACTTTTTCCACTCATCAAGGATGGCAATGCCCATCAGGAGCCCCTGGAAAGTGGATTCAAAGTCACAGGCTGCACTGTGCACTTCGTCCTGGTGAGTGGGCTCAGAACTGGGAAGTGAGGAAAATTTGGGCGTTAGGAATTGGCTTTTTTTCTTTTCTTTCTGGGGGCAGAAACAGGCAGAGGCAAGAGGAACGTGTGGGAATCTTGGGATTGTTACCAGTAAAAACCAGGAAGACTTGGGGTTGCATTTGGGGTTGCTCGAGGTCCTGACTCCTTCCCTTGCATTTTGGGGTGGTTTATTCCCATTTCTCCTCCTCCTCCCAGAATGTGCCAGCCCAGGTCTGCTCCCGCTGTGCCCCGGAGCCGTCCCTCGTGGAGGCGTCCCCTCCCTGGGTGTCCCTTGATCCTCCCGCACACCCCCAGCCCTGTGCTCCAGCCACACCACCCAGGACGGTCCCGAGGTGTCCCCCAGCCCCCTGAGCCCCTCTGTCCCCCTGCAGGAGGAGCCCAGCGCCAGGGCCGCCATCCTCCGGGAGCCGGTGCCGCC
>VZTA01020560.1:23663-61148 GCA_013398855.1 Mohoua ochrocephala
AGCCTCAGGAACACGAGGGGCTGTGGGCAGGTCCTTGAGGGGCTTGGGCTCTGCTCATCCTCCCTCCTCCCTCCTCCTCCTCCATGTGCTTCTCTTTGATGTCTCAGTATCCCAGGTTTCCATTCCCAGCCTTTTCCCTGAGCTCACAGCTTTTGTTACACCCCCCCCTTGGAAAATTCCTGGTGGGAGCCAGGCTGCCTTTTCAGATTTGGAATTCCTTTGTTCTGGTTTGAAACCTGTAAAGGAGAAAATGTGTTACAAGGAAAGGGCTCGAGCTGTAAAACCGGTCTGGTGCTTCCGAGGGAAATTCGTTCTTCCGAGGGATCCGTGTCTGTGGCAGAGCACCAGGAGCTTCCCAGAGCAAACCCAAACAGGACCTGCTGCTGCAAGAGTGGGACAGCAAAGTCATGGAGCTGCTGGAGAGAGCCCAGAGGAGGCCACGGAGCTGCTCCAGGGCTGGAGCCCCTCTGGAGCCAGGCTGGGAGAGCTGGGGGTGCTCACCTGGAGAGGAGAAGGCTCCAGGGAGAGCTCAGAGCCCCTTGCAGGGCCTAAAGGGGCTCCAGGAGAGCTGGAGAGGGACTGGGGACAAGGCATGGAGGGACAGGAGCCAGGGAATGGCTTCCCACTGCCAGAGGGCATGGCTGGGGGGGATAGTTTGTGTTTGGGGTGTTGTTACTGTGGAGGAGCTTCCCGTTGTACTTGATTTGAATCACTTCACTGAGTGTTCCAAAGCAACAAATAAAATGTTAAAAGAGGGCGCAGGCTGTGCTCTGCCAGGTCTCCAGCTGCTCCCCATGGCTGGAACAACTCAGGTGCCTCCGTGTTCCTGGCACCCCTCTGAGCTCGGCTGTGGTGACAGTGGTGAGAGTTCATTTATTTATTTGTTCTTTTTCCAGAGCAGGAATTGAAGCAGAGCCCAGATCCAGCTCACCAAGACATTTCTTTTTATGCCTCTGTAGAAATACAGAGATGTGAGAGGGACTGGGGACAAGGGCTGCAGGGCCAGGAGCCAGGGAATGGCTTCCCAGTGCCAGAGGGCAGGGCTGGGTGGGATCTTGGGCAGGAATTGTTCCCTGGGAGGGTGGGCAGGCCCTGGCACAGGGTGCCCAGAGCAGCTGTGGCTGCCCCTGGATCCCTGGCAGTGTCCCAGGCCAGGCTGGACATTGGGGCTTGGAGCAGCCTGGGACAGTGGGAGGTGTCCCTGCCCATGGCAGGGGTGGCACTGGATGGGCTTTGAGGTCCCTCCCAGCCCAAACCATTCCTTCATTTCATTCTGTGCAATCCCATTTCACATCAGCCTCATGTGGCAGAATGTGAGAGTCTGGATCAAGGTGCCTGTGCTGGAGATGGGTGTTGAATGTGGGACAGATCTCTCTCTGTTGGCCTCTCTGGCAGTGTTCACCTGCTCTGATCAATAATGTGATATTGATCCCTGCACAGGCAGTGATTTCATCCCTCCAAGTCTTTATTTCCTCTGCCTTCCCTGGCTGGGGCTGTGTGACCTCTCCTCGCCCCACGGGTCCCACACCCTGTACAGCCCCTTTCCTCCTCCCCCCTGAGCCCTGGCAAAGCAATTCCAAGAAAATATTTGTAGATTGAATTTTTTTTTAATTTTTTTTTAGTTTATTAGGCTTTATTTCAAATCCCAGAGGAGGTTATGCCAACATGGAAGTACCATCAGGACATCGGAGCCCAGAATCAAATCAGCTTTCTCTGTGTTAAAGGGGAGCTCTGACCTACCTCATCTGCTTTGTGTGTCGGGAACCTGATCCTTTTAGTGAGAGCATTCAAATGGTTTCATAACTGCACTAAAATATTCAAAGAAAACCACAAGTGTTGAGCTGCACAAAACCCCCAATTCTTGTTCAAATGTTCATAATTCCTGGGTGTCCCTCAGTGTTATTCCAGGTGCAAACGCTGTTCCAAGAGAAAAGGCACTTTGGCATTCCTGAGCAACGTTTCACAAGCCAAGAACACGTTTTGTGTCAGGTCCTTCTGCTCATGTAAAAAAATAAAACCCCAAATCTGAGGGGAATTCATGGGAATTCACATGGGAATGTCACATGAGGAGAAAAGGGGCAGCAGACACCACATCCTGCTGCCATCTGATGGACAGCAGGTTCAGGGATGGAAATGACAGGGTGTGTGAGGGGTCTGGGCCCGACAAGAGCTACCAACATCAAACCAGGAAGGAAATGGAAAAAAGTCCAGTAATGGGTGTTTTGGGAGGCCAGTTTGTCCTGCTTTGATGAGGTTTTCAGAGGGGAGGTTTCTGCCTTGTCTGTCTCTTCTGTGGAAGTTTCCCTCAGCAACGCTGCCCAGCACAAGGAGGATCCCTGTTCCAGGCTGGGGGTGTGTTAGGGAACAGCCCCGATGGCCCCAAGTCCATCCCGGGGCTGCTCGGATCCTCTGGCTGGATTTGGGTCGTTAGGAAAGCGATGGAGAACCGAAATGTTGGCCAAGGAAGGGACTAAAATTAGGAAGCACTTGCAGGAGCCATTGCTGCACCCTCTGGGAACGGCCCCAAAACTCCCAGCGGTGGCTTTCCCGGGATTTGAATCTCTAACCGTGTGAGAGAGCAGGACGAGGCAAGCGAGGGGAGCGGCCTGGGAGAGCTCAGGGCCCTCTGCCCCGTCCAGGCCCTGCCTGGCCCCAGCCCTACTTCCAGTAGATCTTGCCCGCCTCGCCCACGCGCACGGCGCCGCTGGCCACGAGCTGCAGGGCGGCGGGGAAGGCCCTGTGCTCGGCCTCCTTCACCCGCTCGGCCAGCGAGGCCTCCGTGTCCCCCACCTTCACCGGCACCGCCTCCTGGAAAATGATGGCCCCGGCATCCACCTCCTCCTGCAAGGCAACGGGCAGAGGTCGGGGGTGGCACGGGAGGGAAGGGCCCTCAGGGTCCCCCCATTGCCTCGGGGAGCTGTGGGGTGGCATTAAGGGATTGGGGTTTGGGCTGGTGGGAGGGGGCAGAGCAGCTGCTGGGAAGGACTTGGGCCTGGGGAGGGTTCAGGGGAAAAGAGGAGGGAGGCAGAAGAGCAACGATCCTGCTCCAGAAAACCCCGACAGCCAGGGCCAGGAGGGGCAGGGCTGGGCAGGACGAGGACATTCAGGGCAGAGGGGGAATGAGGCCAGGCCTGGCACAGAGCCGGGACAGGGATCCAGCAGATCTTCCCCCTGGCACAGAGCCAGGACAGGGATCCAGCAGATCTTCCCCCTGGCACAGAGCCAGGACAGGGATCCAGCAGATCTTCCCCCAGTGCCTTGCTGGGGCAGATCCCTGCTGGGCAGGGGGTGTTTCTCAGGAGCTGCCACACAGAGAAACCCCAGGTCACGGCACAGAGAGAGGAATGCAGTTTCCCCTTCTATCTGGACAAATAATTCCTCTCTCTTTTTCCAAGAGAAAGCAAAAATCCTGAGGACAGATTCCGGCCGCAGAGGGAGAGGGGAGGCAGAGGAGAGGAGACCTTTGAACCCTGAGAAGTGACCAAAAGGGAAGCAGTGATCCCTGGCCTGATAAAAACGTGGCTCTGAAGCTGAGAGATCTCTGCCCTTTCTTTGCTTAGGGACTGACCAGCATAAACTGTCCAGTTTTTCTCTGCTCCCACAAACACTGGATCACTCCTTAACAAATCCTGTGCCATTTCCAGTGGGTTTTTTTTTTGTTGTTGGGTTTTTTTGTTTGGTTGTTTTTTTTATTTTTTTGGGTTTTTTTGTTTTGTTTTGGGTTTTTGTTTGGTTTTGGTTTTTTGGTTGGTTTGTTTGTTTCTATTTTTTCTTTTTCTTAAAAGCAAGAAACGAGGCAGGTTGTAGGATAAAATCCAGGAAGCTGGGGCCATATTTGATAAGGGCTTTGGGCTTAGCCAGAGCCTTACATGAACTATTCCCCCTCTCCAATGGGTGGAAGGCAGCAGTGGGGTGCTTAAAGCTCCCTTAGGGAAAGCTGAAACTCCTGGACAGATTATTCATTCCCATTCCTCCTCCAGGGTCAGC
The DNA here is from genome assembly GCA_013398855.1 of Mohoua ochrocephala. Classification (NCBI taxonomy): domain Eukaryota; kingdom Metazoa; phylum Chordata; class Aves; order Passeriformes; family Acanthizidae; genus Mohoua; species Mohoua ochrocephala. The sequence continues at coordinate 27,651 of VZTA01020560.1, forward strand.
AAACCAAAGCCCTGCATTGCCCCAATGAAATCTCCACCATTTCTAGATACAGAGTCCTGCACGCACAAAGGAGGGCAGGGGACCAAACGCGAGGAGGGCTCGAGGGTGTCCCAGGCAGGCTCTGAGGTGAGAACGTTCAGAGGGATGGATTGCAGAGGGCCAGGAGCTGAGGATGTCCCAGTGGGGGATGACAGAGCTGCAGGAGGGGGCAGGGGGTACTCACAGCCACGAAGTGCACGGTGCAGCCCGTGACCCTGACCCCGGCCTGCAGCACCAGCTTGTGCGCGTTCGCTCCCTTGAAGGACGGCAGCAGGGACGGGTGGATGTTCAGGATTTTCCCTGGGAAAGCACAACTCAGGTTAGTGGATTTCGGCACTGCCCAGGCTGTTCCTGTCCCACAACCAGCAGGGGAACAAACCCGTTTGTCAATAAGATTTTTCCCAAGTCTGGAAGACAGTGGCAGCCGGCCCCGAGTGCTGCAGTGCCTGAGACAGCAGAGGCTGCAGCTGCAGTTAATGGCTGCACACATCTCTCCAGGGATCAACCATCACTGCCTGGCTGATGTAGCTGTCCCTTCCCTCAGCACCTCGTCCTTCTTTGATCACACAATCCCAGGATTAAGGTTGGAAAAGCCCTCCCAGCCCATGGAGGCCAAGCTGTGCCCGATGCCCACCTTGTCCCCAGCCCAGAGCACTGAGTGCCACGGCCAGGCCTTCCTTGGACACCTCCAGGGATGGGCACTCCAAACCTCCCTGGGCAGCTCTTGCCAAGGCCTGAGCTCCCTTTCCAGGAGGAAATTGCTCCTGGTGTCCAAGCCGAGCCTCCCCTGGCCCAGCCTGAGGCCGTTCCCTCTCCTCCTGTCCCTGTTCCCTGGGAGCAGAGCCCGACCCCCCCCGGCTGCCCCCTCCTGTCAGGGACTTGTGCAGAGCCACAAGGTCCCCCCTGAGCCTCCTTTGCTCCAGGGTTTCTATTAGTATTATTTTATTTATTTAATTCTTTATGTTATTTCCATTCTACTCTTCTCTGTTCCTGGCAGCACCTTGGGGACCCCCCTGCCCTCCCCTGCACGTGGAGAGCCGGGCAAGTTACAGGAGGCAAATGTCCCCCCTGATCTCCAGCAATGTCTCAGATACACTTTGTATCTCAACAAAACCCTTTTTAAACATCAGCATCTCCCTCCCCTGCTGCTTGAGCCCAAAAAGTATCAGGGGCAGTGGGCTGGAAACACCACTCTGCTCTTCTGCCTGCTTCCCATCAGAACGGGATGTGGCTTCCTGTTTGCTCTGCTTTGTTTGCTTCTGTTTTAACCTGTCCTTTGTTAATATTCCTAATTAACACTTTAACCTGTCCTTTGTTAACATTCCTAATTAGCCCTGTAACCTGTCCTTTGCTAACAGTCATAACTCACACTTCAGGGCTGTTAAGCAAGAAGGAGTTTCACAGCTCCCACTCTGTGTCCTTGTCACTGGGAGAGAAAGAAAAAAGGAGCAGCTTTGGCCAAAGCAGCAGCAGGAGGAATTGATTCCTCCTGGATAATTTGGGGGGGGGTCGGTGCCCAGGCATGGCCAGGGCAGGGTCCTGTGGCTGGCCCAGCTCCCTGGGCTGAGCTCAGAGTCTGAGCTCACATCTCATGGTCCCAGCTCAGGTTTTCGAGCTCAATTCAGTTCTGGACATTTAAAAAATGAGTTTAACTCTCCTGTCCTGAAGAATTCTTCCCTCTTCCGTCACACCAGTCACGCAGGGTAAAGCAAATCCTGCACTGTGCAGGGCAATGCTCAGTGCTCTGTCCCTAAATCAGAAGGCACTAAAATCCTGTATTTGTTCAAGATTCTGCACTAGAGAAAGTTCTTTTCAACCTCCACAGAGATTCTCTACTCCAAACACATCCCCTGGACTGAGGGATTCTGTCTGCTCACAGCACAGGCATTTGCATCTCTGCCCCCTGAATGGGGACAAACAAAACCCCTTCACTGACAGCTCTACCTGACAGCTCCAGAACCACTGCAAGTCCTCTCCGGAGTGCCTGCTTTGCTCCACTGATTTTAGAGAGGTTTGAAAAGTAGTTCAGGTGTGAAGTGTCCCAGACACACCCAGGGGAAGGCAGAAGTCCCCAAGTGAGCAGTGAAAGCTGCAGAGCACAGACTGAGCAGGCTGTGCCTGCTCTGGGCAGGTTTAGGTCAGCCTGGCCCCAAAGCAGAGCAGGCAGCAGCTGCTCCCAGTGTTCAGGGCTCCCTGGGAAACACAGGAGGAGAGAAAAGTAACAGCTGGGGGAGGCAGAGCAGCCCCTGAAGGTGTCACCAGCCTCTCAAAGAGCTGGAAAACGAAAAGATGAGCAGAGTGGAGACACTGTGAACATTCTGGGCAAGCACAGCCTGGATCTGCCTGTGGAACACCCCAGCCAGGGACTCAGGCAGTTCCTGACGTGTGGCCTGGGGCTGGCCAGGGCTTGTTACCCAAAACTGCAAAATGCTGCCCAGTTTGGTGGTTTTACAAGGATCCAGAGCAGTTCCCCTGCCAGGGGAAGGAATCCTCAGTGGCTGGGTGCTTACCTCTCCCCAGCCAATACCTGCCCTGCACCTCCTGTCTGCAGAGCTCCGAAGTCTTCACAGCCTTACTTTCAATATTGTCTAAGAAATCAAAGCCTACCAGACCTGTGTTTGCCCCAGGCTTCCTTCAGCCTCTGCACAAGTGATGGAGGGAAAGGGGGAACGGTGCCTTTCCCTCTCATCCTTTTCCTTACAAGATGGGAAGAGTCTCATTTCACAGAGCCACAGCATGGGCTGGGTCAGAGGGGACCTTGACAATCGCCTGCTTTCACCTGGTGCCCTCTCTCTCCTTGCTGCTGACAAACTCTGAAATGCCCTTTGTGCACATGCACACCCCCCCAGCCGGGCTCACCTTCCCATTTCTTGACAAAAGGACCCGAGAGGATCCGCATGAACCCGGCCAGGCAGATCAGCTCCACGGAGAACTCCTGCAGGACTTTGTCCACGGCGCTGTCGAACTCCGTGCGGCTCTGGTACCTCGTGTGCTCAATCACCTGGGGCGGCCCAAAGCACAAGGAATGGGGATGTGGTGGGAATTCCAGCTCCTAAATGCACAGCTGACAGACAGAGTGGAGTCTGCATTCCTCCTCACACACAGGGATCATTGGAATAAACAAGTTTGGCTCGATAAGGCCACAGCTCTCGGCCCCAGCACTTTGACACCGTGGAACAACCTGAAAGTGCAGGGATTTAGGCCATCCTAAAGCCTTCCAAAGATTTCACCCATTTTAGGGCCTCTGGCAGTTATAAGCAGTTGAATCTTGGCAAAAATTATACCAGAAAACCTTGAAAAAAAGGCTGATCACAAACTCCTAAACCAGTCCCTACTGCATAATCATGGAATCCCAGAATCCCAGACTGGTTTGGGTTGGGAGGGACCTCAAAGCTCATCCAGTGCCACCCCTGCCATGGGCAGGGACACCTCCCACTGTCCCAGGCTGCTCCAAGCCCCAATGTCCAACCTGGCCTGGGACACTGCCAGGGATCCAGGGGCAGCCACAGCTGCTCTGGGCACCCTGTGCCAGGGCCTCCCCACCCTCCCAGGGAACAATTCCTGCCCAAGATCCCATCCAGCCCTGCCCTCTGGGAAGCCATTCCCTGGCTCCTGTCCCTCCATGCCTTGTCCCCAGTCCCTCTCCAGCTCTCCTGGAGCCCCTTTAGGCCCTGCAAGGGGCTCTGAGCTCTCCCTGGATCCTTCTCTTCTCCAGGTGAGCACCCCCAGCTCTCTCTGCCTGAGTTATGTGTTTTCCACCCAGGATATATCCCCTAATGTAAGCAGGAAGAAGGCATCACCACCTAACTTAGGGCATCCAGTCTCAACCAGAAGCAGCTGTTAATGCCACCAGAGTCACGGGGGTGGTTTGGGAAAAGCCAGGGCTGGTCAGGTGACAGGGACAGCAGGCACTGGGAACAGAGCCCAGCCCGGCCCTGGGCTGAACCAGCCCCTGCCCCTCTGCCTGTTCCACCCCTCCCTCCACAGCTTAACCCCCAGGACCACCAGCTCTCCCACACTCTGGTTCTTCCCTGATAAAAACCTGGGAGCTGGAACCGGATGGGCTTTAAGGTCCCTTCCCACCCAAGCCAGTCTGGGACTGTGACTCCCTGTGTGCCCTTCACAGCACGGCCACATTTCCCTCCTGCCCTTTGTGCCCTCCCAGAGAGGAGCTGCAGCATCACCACAGATCCCAGCTGCATTAAAGGAGCAAAGCCTCGGGCCCCAATTTCCCTGTGCCTGTACTCAGCAGAGAAAAGTGGCTGTAAAAGGTTTCTGGGTGACCACAGGATCATTCCAGGTCTGCAATGCAAAGGCAAGGCAGCACGGGACCCATGGAAACTCAGGGAGCACTTGGAATGATTCCTGGGGAGCCTGGGTCAATATCCAGGGAGTCAGTGGAAGGTCCCACTGAGTGTGGCCTCTCTGCTCCATTCAGATGAGCCCCCAGGTCATTTTAAAATTCAATTCAGATAAAATGGGTTGTCACTCTGGTGTCAATGCACTACAGTCAAATAACTGACAGCATTTAAGCTGTAACTGTGAAAGTTTTGTGCTGGTTTAATGCAACAACTGTTCCCAAAGCATCAGCACTGCTGGCAGAGAAGGAGAAAAGGAAGGATTGTGCTGTCAGGTGCTTTGCCCTGGGCACAAGCTCACAGCAGACCAAAACAGAAAAGCCAAGGCTCCCTGTCAGCCCATCTCTCACCCCATAAAACTCACCAGCACCCTGCTGCTGCAGGCACAGCCAATGGTGGCTAATTAGAAAAAGGAAATGCTCACCCTTGTAGGAATCCCAGCTCTCTCAGCTTTCCTCAACCCCTCCACGCCAGCTTTGTTGGAGATAACCAGAACTATCTGTGCAAAGCTGGTGTCTTTCTTTGTGCTGTTGATGAGGGCTTCCAGGTTTGTGCCTAGGAGAGAGAAAATAACTCGTGGATACTGAGAATAAATACAGGGAACAGCTGGAAGAGGCTTTAAATAAGCAGCAGTGTGGGGGAGACCAAACCAAACAGCCCTGATGTAACATTAATCCTCTTTTAATTGATCTTGCTGGGAGCTGATTCAGACAGCTGAAGGCCTTTCCTGGCAGCTGCACTTGGAAACTGTAATTTATAGCACTGGAATGATGGTCTTAGTAATTGGGAATACTGGAAATAGTTGGAGTGCCTCCATGGCAAGAAGAAATTGTGATCTGTCTGTGAAATGATGCTGCTGTTCCTACAGGGCACCAGGGTGGGAGCCTGAATCTGGACCCGTGCAGAGGTTTGGAGATAAACTGAACACAGATGCGATTCACAGTTTGCAGCAGAGCTTAAAAGAGGTTTGTGACTGACACCAATCCAAGGACAAGACCTCTCCTGTCTGTCAGAACCCTATCAGAGTGTCCGTGGAGAACTGCAGGGATTTTAAATCCAAGTTATTTCTCCCTGGACTGGTTTCCACTGCAGCAAAGAACAGAGCTCTCACCTGTTCCAGAGATCAGGACAGCCACCTTCACTTTGCCCGTCTGGATCTTGCCCTGGATATGGCTGTGCACACACAGGGACCTGTTTGCTTGCAGGGCCCGTTGCAGGTTGAGGACTTTGACGTTGTCAGAGCCTAAAGGAAAAACCCAAACCCAGCAAAAGAACGTGTCAGTAAAGGGAGAACGAGAGGGAGGAGAAAAGCACCCCTGGAAGAGATGAATGAACTGAACTGTCAGTTCAGTACCCCCACAAAAAGTCAGTGAAGAGATTTTCCCCTCATGAAGACTCTCCAGCAGGGGAATTCACCTCTGCCTTTTCTCTCTGATGTCCCCCCCAAGGAAGATGACACTGCAATGACCTTTCTGCAGGGACACCACTTTGCCAATGAGCCAGGCGGTCTCGTGTCCCTGGATGTCCCTGAGGACCTGCTGGGCCATCTCCTTCTGAACCACCAGCACTGCTCCAACCCCACAGTTGAAGGTCCGAGCCATCTCCTCCTCAGAGAGGTTCCCTTCCTTGTGGAGCCAGCAAAAGATTTCAGGGATCTTCCAGGTGAGAGCATCTGGAGAGAATTGGAAATACAAACCAAGAGTGGAAATTGTTACCAGTGGACTAAAATTACTGGGGTACTAAGAGGCAAAATCTGTCACAAGAATCTTCCACTGCCCCAGGTCCAACCAGGTGAGGATGACTTAAAGCAGCACAAAAATGCTCCTGGACAAGGCACTGTAAAGGAATTCCAAGGACAGAAAATTTCTTTCTTGTTCTCTTTTGAAATGGTTCTATCCCAATTTCTACAGAATCAGGGAATCCCAGACTGGTTTGGGTTGGGAGGGACCTCAAAGCCCATCCAGTGCCCCCCCTGCCATGGGCAGGGACACCTCCCACTGTCCCAGGCTGCTCCAAGCCCCAATGTCCAACCTGGCCTGGGACACTGCCAGGGATCCAGGGGCAGCCACAGCTGCTCTGGGCACCCTGTGCCAGGGCCTGCCCACCCTCCCAGGGAACAATTCCTGCCCAAGATCCCATCCAGCCCTGCCCTCTGGCAGTTTGAAGCCATTCCCTGGCTCCTGTCCCTCCAGCCCTTGTCCCCAGTCCCTCTCCAGCTCTCCTGGAGCCCCTTTAGGCCCTGCAAGGGGCTCTGAGCTCTCCCTGGAGCCTTCTCCTCTCCAGGCAGGACATTCCCAGCTCTCCCAGCCTGGCTGTAGAGCAGAGGTGCATATACACATGAATATGTATCAGTGGACAAGTGGAAAATGATTTATGTGCAGTTCTGGAGTTCAGAACTCACTATGAATTCCTTATTTTATTGTACAACCCCATGGGCTCTCACAACCTGTGTCCCAACCTCACCTTCCCCATCAGTGAAACCCTTTCCAGCACACCTGAGGGGATGGTGCTGAGGATTAAGGAAGTCAAATAGCAGGAGCTGTCCCTGAGCTCACAACCACCTCTGAATGCTAATTGAAAACTTCATGAGCATCATTTAATTAGCAATAATTTCGTAGGGAATTGCAAATGGCCACAGCTGACTGGGGATTGCTGGTAAGGTGGTTTTGTTTTTGCAAGTGTCCTAAGAAACCCAATCCCAAACACCACCAGGGCAGGGAATCCAATGGGGAGCAATCTTTCCACCACAAAGTGTTTTGCCTGGCTCTGGTTCAGGTACAAGGGAAAACTCAAACATTTCAAGACAGGCCATCCCTGCTCCTACAGCACAAATCGGCTGGCGTGGCCCTACGTCCTCAGGCTTCCACAGCAACCCACATTAACACGAGGATTCTTCCACAGCCTTCCTGTTCTCTCACCTAAAACGACACCAAAGGACTCTGGGAGAACTCTGGGAATGTTTTCCAGCAGGCCCCCTCCAGTGATGTGGGCGTAGGCTTTGACGTGGCCCGAGCGCAGCACAGGCAACAGGGTCTTGCTGTAGAGTTTAGTTGGGGTTAACAGGAGTTCTCCTGTCCAGGGGAGAGGGAAAAAGCACAGAGAAAAATGTAAATCAATATAGAATCAAGGAAATCTCAAAATAGCAATTTGTTGGATATTAATGAGCATTGTCCTAGAGAGAAACACGAAGTTCTGCCTTTTTTTTTAGCACACAATTAATTATTTATCCCCCTCCCTTTGCTTCTTCCCTGCAGATGTGACTCCCAGGAAAAGAAGAAGATGAAAACATGCTAAAGATGGAATGATTTCTTTTTTTTTTGGTGCCTGAGAGAAGTTTCAAAGGCCCAGCCAAAATAACTGTGTCAAGAGTTGGGAAGATCAGAAGGAAGCAGTACCCAGCGTCTGATCCCCGGAGACACCGACACGAGAGGAGAAATCCAGGGAGGACTTCTCCACGATCTTCCTCACGAGGCTGTAGCCGTTGCTGTGCACCCCAGAAGATGCCACCCCAATGACCACGTCCCCCTCCGTGATCCTGTCCAGCTGGGGCAGCATCTGCCCTCGCTCCACGGCCCCCACGGCGAAGCCGGCCAGGTCGTACTCCCCGGGGGGATACATCCCCGGCATCTCAGCTGTTTCTCCTCCTGGGGACCAAAAACACAGCAAAGCGGTGTTGGAAAAGCCTTTTTAAAATCATAGAATCCCAGAATGGTTTGGGTTGGGAGGGATTTTAAAGCTCATCCCATTCTATCCCCAGCAGGGACACCTCCCACTGTCCCAGGCTGCTCCAAGCCCCAATGTCCAACCTGGCCTGGGACACTGCCAGGGATCCAGGGGCAGCCACAGCTGCTCTGGGCTAAATCCTGCCTTTTTCTCTCCTCTTCCCACTTTTCACTCCCTGCCCTGTGCTCCAGCTCCACCTGCTTTTTTCAGTCCTGGGGTATCAGCTGTGTTTAATAAGGGCTGGATCAAATGGAGGATGGAGAAACCAAGAAACAAAACGGGGAGAAGTGCTTGGCCATCCAACACTTAAATCCATGGTTAATTGCACAGAGCCAGGCAGGAGATGAGCCCTCACCCCCTCACTATCCGTGGGGTGATGAGTTGAATTTGTTGAACTGAAGATTCAGCTCTTGCAGAAAGGCCTGAGGAGTTAGGAAGTCTTGAACTGGAAATAAAATCTTGACATTTTGGTGATTTCATCACAAGGTCTCACCTAACACAGGCCTCGCTGCAGCATGAATGGGGTGATTATATTTGAGAAATGCAGAGAACACCTTAAAACAAACATGAAGCTGACCAACAGTTCATGCAGGCAAAAAGTAAACCAGGGCATAAAGAGCCTCTTGTTCAAAGCTGGTAAATGGTCCCAAAGCTACACACTCCCACTGAGAAAGGACTCGTGTTCCTAACTTCCCTAAAAAAACAGTAAAAAGGACAGAACCTTTTCCCAATACCCAACCTTAATCTGTGCCTAAATCTAACCTAAATTTAACCTGAATTTTAAAAGTACTGTCTCCTTCCCCCGTGATGAAGAGAGATTAAGTTTTCTGAAAGCAAAGACACGGAACACTTTGGTTTCTTTCTCCTCCCAGATTCTCCCGTAGATCAGGAACCCAACCACATCCAAACCAACTACAAAGACCTCGCAGAAGACTTTTTCATATCCTCCAGAGAAGAGTGTTCCTACCCAAAAGAGCACACCCAGCTTTCCTGCAGGCATCAGCTATTCCTGCAATGACACCCTGAGCCACTTGCACGTCGAGTTTGCCACAGGCAAAGTAGTCCAGGAAGAAGAGGGGCTCGGCTCCCTGAGCCAGGATGTCATTGACACACATGGCCACCAGGTCCTGCCCGATGGTGTCGTGTTTCTGGCACTCTTGTGCAATCTGCAAGACACAGGGAGAACCTTGGGATCAGCTCCGGGCCCCTGAAACGTGAGCCAGGGTCTGGAAGGGACCGAAATCACGAGCGGAGTCGAGCGGAGTCTGCGAGCTCATTAGCGACGTCCCACTGTCCCTCCTGGGGTTCTTGGAGGAGCAGCTCTGCTCATTGTCATCTCCTAACTCCCTTCAGGAATTGTTCCTTGAGGAGCAGCTCTGCTCATTATCATCTCCTAACTCTCTTCAGGAATTATTCCTTGAGGAGCAGCTCTGTTTATTATCATCTCCTAACTCTCTTCAGGAATTGTTCCTGTCTCCACTGGCAAATCCAAAAGGCACTGAGAAGGAAACTGTGCTGGAAGGGGTTTCCTTGCAGCCCAAACGCAACAGCAAAGCTGGGATTAAATGTTTTCTCCCCATGAATAATTGTTTTTGAGGGTGGAGATGCTGCCTTTGTGGAACAAAATTCCTGATTACATCCTTAATAAAGGCATCATATCAACTTCTGGCTATTTACAGGTATTTAATTCTTTTGCCTGAAGAAGGGTAATTTCAGATTTCAACCCCTTTTTAGAAAGACCAAGAGGTATTTTTACGAGACAACTGCTATTTTCCGATAGAACATTTTCCCTTCTGTGCTGTTTTTCCTCCTTTGCCGTGGATTTCCACCTTACCTTGAGTTTTGTGCCGACGCCATCGGTGCCAGACACCAGGATGGGATCTCTGTAACCAGCTGCTTTCAGGTCGAAGAGCCCAGCAAACCCTCCGAGCTCTGCATTGCAGCCTGTCAGCCAGGAAACAGGAGAAACAGCCCAGCTTTACTTCCAGGGGCTTCTCCAGGATCTCCACCACAAATTCTCTCCAAGGTTTGTCAACACAGCTTTGCTTTGTCCCCAGGAAACTTTTCTCTGGCATTTAGAACCTGTTCACCGAGGAGCTTTTAATCTGCTTAGGTTGCTTTGTTTTTTTAATTCATCATTAGCCTAAGCCTGCAAATCCCCAACTTTGTGACTGAACCACCAATAATTCCTGTGACTGACAGGAATTATTGCACTGAAAAGTTCCTCTGAAAAACAGGAGGAACTGTGGTAAGATTGTTGTACTGCTGTGAGAATATCTATATTTTTCCCCTCAAAGTATATCTGACTTTATTAGAAGGGCCTCAGTTAACTTGAAATAAAAGGGCCATTTCATGATATTTTAAATGATATTTTAAATCTGACCAAAGAATTACAAGGACTTGCTAGAGCCAGGTGTACCTGAACCCCCCCAAAAAAGGATGAATCAATGCTGGTTTAACCAAGCAAAAGGTGTGTGCTCCCCATCTACCTCAGGAATTCTACATCTCATAACCTTTGTAAACATTCATCCCCCCACATGATAGAGATCCCTGTGCGAGAGATAACAATCCATGGAATCAAACCCAGCTGTAAATGGTGGGGTTTTGGTTTGCATTTGTCCTTGTACGGTGCTGAACTGTGCTCTGTAACACTCCTGGCATCCAGGAGATGGAGTTTAGAGCCATCTGGGGATTAAAAGCTGGGCATTTGGAATAAAATCACAGGCATTTGCTTACCACAGATTTTCTTGCGTCATCCTGAAACAGGCAGGACACATAAATATGAGCTTTTTTATCAAGATCAAGATCAACTGATAAACCTCTTTGCCAAGGAGTGACCAAAACAGGAGCAGAAGTTCTTGTCTTACCTGACCTTGATGTGGCTGCAGCCAAGGGCTTGATCTTCTGCACCAAAGTGTTCCCTGCTTCAATGTCCACCCCGCTGTTCTTGTAAGTCAGGCCTCTGCAAGAGTGGGGAAAAACAGGGTGGCAGCTGATTACTGAAGGTATTTTCAAATAATATTTACTTCTTTACATCCCTGAGGGGACTGACTGTGCAGAATCCCACCCTGCTGCCTGAGGGGGGGCTGCCAGGAGCAGCACATGGATAATCCCAGAGTCCTGAAGATGACATCAGAGCACTGGGATTGTACAGTCAAATCCCAAGATAAAACCAACAAAAAACCCCCTGACAACAAGGTAAAATGGGCAGCAGAGACCTGATTTTGCAAGGTTTGAATCCCTGGTCCAGATACAGAATCTCAGAATCATTTAGACTGGAAAACACCTCAAAGAGCTTCGAGTTCAAGCTGTGACTGATCCCCACCTTGTCACCAGCCCAGAGCTCTGAGTGCCACATCCAGGCCTTGAGGTGACACTGGGAAAGCTCCCAGACCACAACAGACACAAAAATGCACGACTGGGTCAGAGCAGGGCTGAGCTCGAGTCACTTTTCCACCCACAAGTCTCAGGTAAATCAGTAACCCCCAGGATACTTCCAGAGTTCTACAGCAGCAGCTTAAAAGTTGCCTCTTTATCAGTGGAATGATCCCAGCACAAAACCAGCCATGCCTCTTTCTTACTTCAGTGGGCTTTCTAATAAAGAATGTATTTTCTATGTCCTTAAAAAGAGCCAAGTTCCCAAGGCGGGGTTTAGGGATCTAGGAGGAGATGTCTGTAAGCTCGGGGTGGGGTTTATGTGAGATCAACACACTGGTACAAACTGGTGCCACCTGTGTGTCCCCACAGCTCCCTGGGGACACCAAGCACCAGCTCATGTTCACAGAGGGACCTTTCCATTTTGGAGACAGGGACTTTAATGACTTTTCACTCCAGCAAACAGCTCGTGCCACTTAAGCAGTTGTTATTCCCAGGCTGTCAATGGCATGAACCAGGTGCATCCCTATTTTAGGTCCATCCCTGTTTTCTCTCCCCTATTGATGGGATTCAGTCTGAAGTTTGAATTCTAAGGGTGTTGATTAACAAGGACAAATACAACAAAACAACTGAAAACCATTTAAAATTGACTCAGCTGAACAAAAAAAAAATTCAGTTAATCCACAAAACCCATCTCAGGAACCATGTCAAGAATTCAGCAAATACTGAAAAAGTCAGAGACAGACACACATGTCCACAATTGCATTAAATGGAGGAAATATTTTTCTACTCTACTAAATCTTTTTTTAGGATGTGGGAATTTTTTTTCTCGTGCTTAGGATGAAAGGTATTTCTGTTGTGAAGATCGTTGCTGGAATATCTGGAATTGATCAGACTTCAAAATGCCAGAACAACTGGCCCAGGAGCAGTGCTACCAGGGAAACCCAAAGGTGTCTGCACTCACAGCATATCCCTGCCCCAAAACTGGCAAGAGGACAAGAATTACCACAGGCAGCTGTTCAGGCTGTGAATAAGACTCAAGGAAATATTGGCCTGCAACAACCAGAGATCAAAGTCAGCCCCTTTCAGTCTGAATGTGATAAATGTTCACCAGATTTTCACCATGTTTTGAGGAATATTTCAAATTTGTTAAATTAATTTTGGTCTCTGCTTTGATCCTTTAAATGCATCTCTAATTTTTAAAATTTTCTGGAATACTTTTTATTAAGGATTCTGGCTATTTTCATGAGGTGAAACGCCTCAGGACTGAATCCTGCCAGGCTGCCAAGAGGAAGTGAGTCCCCAAATTTCCAGAGCCATCCCCTTTCCTTCACTGGGTCCAAAGGGGACGGGGCTTGGAGCAATCTGGAAGGTGTCCCAGCCCATGGCAGGAACAGGATGAGCTTTAAGGTCCTTTCCAACCCAGCCCAGGCTGGGATGCTGGGACTGAAGCATCCCGACTGTCCTGCCCCTTGAGGAGCAGAACTGGGAGCAGCCTCCAGGGCAGTGCCCCAGGCACCAACCGTAAACAGCTCCCAGGAGCCTCCTTGTGCAGGCAGGGATGCTCCCAGGCAGGCATTCCAGGCAGGAAACCTGCTGGCTGTGGCCCAGAAACTCGGTGTGGGAGGGAACTGCTCAGCAAAGTGCCTCCTCTTGCCTCACTGACCTGATTTTTTTTTCTACTACAAATCCCAATTCCACATTTTCGCATCAATTTGTCAACAGATGCAGAGCACTTAGGAGAGAAAGAAGACTAAATGCCAACACCCTTGTTCTTTTAGAAGGTTTATTGATCATCATTTTACAAAATACTAATCGGGATACACTGCCAGCAGCAGCAGAACTGTCACTGATGTGCTTCCCAGCCTACAAAACAACCCCTTGGGAAAAGGTATGTTAGGAGCTCATTGGAGAAGAGCAGTTTCTTATTAGGTAAAAATGAGTCTAAAAACCTGCAAGAAGCTTTCAGGAACATTAAAGAGACAACAGGACTTCCTGCTATAAGAAAAAAACCCCACACCCATATGATCTCCAGAGTCTTACAGTAAATATTGTGACAATTAAAGGAATGAGAATGGAAAGAAGTGATGAATCCTACCCTGTTGGTAGGCAGCTGTCCCAGTAAAATGTAAATCCCAACAAGGTAGGGGGTTCAAGGTAATTTTAACCATTTCTAAAAGCTAAAAAGAACCAATAAGCCAGCTTGACCTTTGTTCATGTATAAAGTCACAGAATCTCCTGAGCTGGAAGGGACCCACAGGGATCACCCAGTGCCAGCCCTGGCCCTGCCCAGACCCCCCAACAACCCCACCCTGGGCATCCCTGGCAGCGCTGCCCAAACGCTCCTGGAGCTCTGCCAGGTCGGGGCTGTGACCACATTTCATGATATTAAATATCAGACGTCTGCACAAGACAAACCCAGAGCGAAAGCTGTGATCCAAAGCCCAAGAAGCAGAAGTTCACCTTCCCTACACCAGACCTAACAACTGCAGCAGCACAGATCATTGCTGTGTGCTTGTCACTGTAGTTTAACTCGAACTTAGGAGACTGAGAACATGGATCAGGCATTCAAAATGTTCCTGCCTTGGCTGGTCTTGCTCAGGTTGGATGTAAGGACGGGGTTAAAACTTGTCAGGAGTTACACAGAATATCAACGCCGGTTATTAACATCAACCAGGGATGTGCTTAGATCCTTTTCACAGCAGTTACTCCCATTTCAGGGATTTGGGATATCTACCTGGATTGCCTGAGGAAGGCTATGGCCCGGTAGCCAATGTCCCTCCTGTAGATGGCCCCCTGGAAGTGGATGGCAGCCACGCCCAGGTTGGCCTCCCGCAGCGCCGCCGGCAGGTCCTCCTTGATGGCCGTGACTGTGAGCACTCTGCCCCCGCTGGTCACCACCCTGCCGTCCTTCAGGGCTGTGCCTGCGTGGAACACCTCCAGCCCCAGCTGCTTGGCCTTAGCAAGCCCTGTGGGTAGGGTTAAAGAGATCACCTGTTGGTTAGAATGTTCTCAGTGAGGGGACACCGAGCGCTTTGTGTCTAGAAACCACGGTCAGAGTCAGTGGGAACCTGCTGGGAAATAGGGATAAATCTGTAAAAAATACCCCTGGAGGAGAGACGAGTCACCTGTGTGCTCAGGGATGTGGGAAGAGGCATTTAACTGGCACACAACATCTCATTCCAGCTGGGTTTTTATGCCTCAGTGACACCCAGAGCACAAAGCATCAGCGTCGGCGTGACCCAAGCACCCTGATCAGAACCACCTGGCTGCAGCAGGCATTAAATATCAGTGCTGTGCCAACATCAAATAACAGCAGCGTGCAGAACTGAAAATGCACCAAAATAAACTGAGAGGTGTGAAAATCCAGCTGTTCTTGCTGACCCAGCACCAGGGATTCTAGGAATCTCAGTTCTAGTGATTCACCTTCATGCAGCAGGAGAGAACAGGGGGAGGCCAGGGGAGGAATGAGCCTCCTGCAGCTTCTCCTGCTCTAGTTACCTGTTATTTCCAAGCCCTTGGGATATGCCCCAGGATAGCCTTGGCTAGCCATGACCACAGTCACAGCTGCACTGTCCTCCTTCCAAACTGGCATGGAGCTGCCCAGCCTCCTGTTGATCACTGCTTGCATGACCTCGTACAGGTCACTCCTCAGCAGGGGCAGAATCACCTGCAGAAACACACAGCAGCAACTCAAACGAGGTATCCTTGCATTGTCTTCCCTGGCCTTGGAAAGACACAAATGCAGCTGTAAAAGCAGCATTAAATATGTCCACATATTGTACTTCCACACATTGTACATACAGGGTGTAATTTGTGAGCCCTTGAAAATACCCTTCCTTAAAGGGAATTTCTGTGGGTAAAAGAATTGTTACATGCGGAGGGAAAAGGGCGAGGACAAAGAACCTTCTTTGCTCTGAAGAAGAGAAATTAAGAGTTTTGTTCCACTTGTCAACAGGGAGCAAGGAAAAATCCAGAATCCATTCCAGAAAAGACAGGGCAGTGCTGAGCTCTCCTCAAGCTGGCCCTTGCAAAGCCTAGATTTGAGTCCAGCCTACTGAAATCCTCTCTGGAATGGAACAGTTTCCTGACAGACCTTCTGCCACGAACAAACAACCCAAATATTTTCAATCTTGGTGCAATGAGCTGATTATTCACCCCAAAGCTGGTTACCAATAGTGGGAGATGGTCACAGTTTTTTTTCTCCTCCCACAATGCCAAATTGTAGCTACCTACAAAATAACTCACCTGACACTCTGGGTCACCAAATCTGCAGTTAAATTCCAGAACTTTAGGCCCATCTTTGGTGAGCATTAATCCAGCATAAAGCACACCTAGAACAAAAAACAATACAAAAAGATATCTCAGGAACTCACTTGTTTTGAATCTGTTGGCAGCAGGGTTTAAAAGGCTGCCACCTGTGCACAGTGAATTTGAGAAATGGTAAAAATAAATCAGGCAGAAATAGCTGTGGTCACAATTCTGCAGCTTATTTTTGAACATTTTCCCTTCTGTTCTTCCTCACTTGAGGAATTATCCCCTGTTCATGAAATGACCTCTGCTGATTTCCATGGACTCTGAATCAAGCCACTGACACCAAACCCAGTTCCCAACAAACCAAAGCTGTTTCCTTTAGCTTCCAGTGGGAGTCAGGCCACAAAGAGGAAAAAGCAAAATAAAAGGTTGTTCTCCTTATGATTAAAAATCCCAAAGTTTTGTACGTACCCAAATAGGGGACACCTTCTTTCCTCATGCCATCAACAGTCTTCTGAAGGACAGTCTCTCTTATCTTCTGCAGCAACTCTTTAGAAATCTAATCAAAAAGGAATAGAAACCAGTGTTTGTAAGAAGGGAGGGCTTGGGTTTGTGTTTTTAAAAGCCAAGCAGAGCTCCTGGATGGTCTCTTGCTCACTCCAACGGAAAGCTAAGAAAGATTTTCTCTCTATTTCTGCCAAGAGAAGTTCCCTGTCAAACAGACACCAAACTACCTCAAGCCACAGCCAAAATTCACCATTAGCTTTGTTTGGCACGAGATAAAACGGTGGGTTTAAGCACTCTGTTCTAATGAGCAGCATTTCATAACACTTAAATCCCAATCAAATATGAGGTTGCAGAAATAACACTCCCCCCTTTATAATCCTGAGTAATTCAGTGGAGATATCCTCCTCTTTGGGAAATTCCTGAAGCTGGGGATTTTCCTTGGCCATGTCTGCTTTAGGCAGCTCTTTCCATCCAGCAGAGCCCGTTCCCTCCTGCTCCTCATGCTGGAACTAAACGTTCCCACAGGCTTTCACTGGCAGCTGGGGTACAGCTGGAGGGAAACATCCCCTTATCAGCCCATTTCCCCTTCCTTATCAATCCATTTTCACCTGAGGAGCTGGGGAATAAGCTCCCATCCCTCCTGTGTTGGGGCCTTCATCTCCATCCATCAGCCTCTTGTGGTCCTGGGCTGGGGGCATGGGAGCAATGGTGACACCATCACTGAAACACAGGCACTAAAGACAAGGAAAAGAGTTAAAATTCCTGTGTGTGGTTAAAATTCAGGGGCAGTTAGTGCAAATATAGATGGTTTTCAGTGGGACAAAGGGATATTCAAGAGGATAAGCTCTGCCTCCCCGATAAAATAAAATAAATGATGGGGTTCTAAGCATTTGCCTTTTCCTCAGGAAGCAGGGACTCATTTTGAGTGACCTTCCTTCAGAAATTGCCTTCAATAAAACCTAGAAAAATGATGCCATCAGCAGTTGCACTGAAAAGAAACACTCAAAAGGTTTTAAAAAAATTAATTAAAATCCTGCACGATGGAAATTACTTCTTCCTTTCCCTTCCCAGCCCCTGCCCCGGAAGGAAGGCATTACATTCCTTTCAAGACTTCCTTTTCCTTGCTGATAAAGCTATTTACTTGTGAAATATTTATAAATGATTTATATAGCAGTTGCTTTTATCCTCAGTATCTTCAGAATAACAAGCCTGCTGGCATCTTCTGGAACTGGATGATGATGTGCACTCAAACTGGGTAATGTTGTTCCCTGTCTGGACTAGCAGGAGCAGTACTTAAAACCATTTTATAATGCTAATTATAAAACCAGCAAGGAGCCAAAACAAGCAAAAATGTTAATATCTTAAAAAGTAAGTGATTTGTGGAAGGCAGAACATTTCCTTCATAACTGACAGTCAGCAGAGGAAAAAACCCACCTTCGACTGCGTGTTTGGATTATTGTGTTACATTACAATAAATCTGCTTGGTACTCCAAGGAATATTTAGGAGCATGACATATTTCCCACCAGAGAATGAAGAGCTGGATAATCCCTTGGTTCCTAAACAGGTCAAGGCAAGCAGGAGGGAATAAAGACACCCAATACGTGCACATCCATTCCTCCCTGTCAGGGAGATGGCAGAGGTGGCAAGAGCTGGGGCTCATTCCCTTTGTAACCACCACAGCTCCAAGTGGAATGTTCCCAACTTCCAGCATGAGCCCATGCCAGCCCCAGGACTCGGGAACCTGAGCTGGAGCTTGGCTGTTGTCCTTTGTGTGCTGCAGGCGTCGAGTTGCCCAACCCTGGGCTTCGTTTTCCTTCCCTCCTTCCCACTCTGCCATTTAAACCAGGTCCAGTTGTTAAATGAAGGAGCTGAATCAGCTTAGAATGAAGGAAATGTTCTGTGTCTGCAGATAAATCGACACTGTGAAAATACTGAGCTGTCAGAAAATCCTAACGCAGGTCTGGGCCCTCCATGACACTAAAAATGTCAAGATTTGGGTTTTCTTTTCCATGTGGCACCAGTTATTCTTATTTCATTTGATTTAATCTCGTTTAACAGACCACAGGAAGCTTGGTTCTAACCACAGCTGTCTTTAACCCATACAATTTTATTTATAAGCAGGGAATGGTTTTAATTGAACTAATAAAATCCTCCACTTTGAAGGTGAAGGCACTTAGTGAATCCCAAACAGTTCAGAACAGGTAGAACCAAAGCGTTACAGGGAGATGAACTTACAGAAATTTCTTCTCCTTCAAGAAGTTCTTCAACAACAACAGTTTCCCCAGCTGTGCCAAAACTCTTATCCTACAGTAAAACAAAATCTCTTTAGTTCTGTTTCAGTTTTAAACTATTGAAAATGCAACAACAAATAGGTATTTTTAATACAGCAAAAAATGCAGCACAGGTTTGAGACTATGAATCCATTCTCCCCCCAGCAGCAGTAAAACCCCTGCTCCTCTTTTCTGTTTATTCTTAAATAAATGCAGGGTTTATTACTGAATGTTTTCAAATGGCAGAGGGCATTTGTGATTACTGAGCAATTCCTCATGCTCTACATTCTGAAATTCACCCCAGCAGCAATGAGTGCCAAGCCTCCAGTCTGCACTTCCACTTGATAAAAAAGTGGAATTTTATACAACACATGGGAAGGGAGCAAGATTTTCATATCCCAGCGCAACGTTTGAACCCTGGCTGCATATCCTGGGTAATTAAGAAATTAAGAACAACCAGCCCACACTGCCAAGGTGATTTTGGGGGTCTCTAGAACTCCCTAACTTGCTGGTTTTTTGTACAAGACACTGGGCCACGTTCAGACATGAATTGTCCAGTGACCACAGACCCCCCAAAATGTGACTGCAGCCCCCATGCTCTGACTCTTGAAGCACAAGTGTGTCAGATAACGTCTCCCATGGATCAGCAGAGCTCCATGGAATTTTAGGATGCTGTGCTGCTGACATCAGCTGAGGGCCTGACCTGGGAGCCTCAGCTCTGTGTTCCCTCACTGGTCAGATAAAATTACTTCATTTGGCCTCACTTCAAATCCTGATGCTCCAAATATATTTGTGGAATATCCTTCCTCAATGTGAACTTCACTTGAAATAATCCCACTAGAAATTGACCACACATTTAAGTGCTGTGTTTAGTCCAAATGGTGCTTGTAAAGATCCACCTCAGCCACTGAGTTCGTGTTCCTGCACTGTGGGACCTGTTGGATTGCAGAAGTCAATCTGCAATTGACTTGTGGGGAAAAAAAAAAGGAATTGCATATATAAATAAGTGAAATAAGAGTGGGTTTTCATGAAGAATGGTTTTATTTTAGCCTACAGGAACTGTGCCTCGAGCAATAAATGCAACAGAGTTTCATGGCTGGCCAAATAAAAGGGTAAAAGATTTGAGGTCTTACAGCCAAGTTCCCATGACGTGAAAGAAGGGATATCTGTGGTGCTCTGAGGTGGTGAACAGCTGATTTTGTGTGAGACATTCCTGCTCACCTGCATGATTTCAGTGACAGCTTTGCAGGCCTCTTCCTTGGTCGACGCCACGATGACTCCTTTGCCAGCTGCCAGGCCACTGGCTTTGACAACCAAAGCAGGGAAGTTGGCACTGCCAAGGCACAGGACAGACACTCAACATAAACAGTCCTTGCAAAGACACTCTGAACGTTTCAAGAGTTGAAAGATCAAAGCACTTCTCAGCTTTCACAGCAACCTTATTGAATAACACACAAATCATACCAGGCTGCTCTCGTCGTGCTCTGCCTGAGAAGGGTTTCTGCTTCTTTTCCCCACCAGGGATTTCCTGACTGTTCATTACTGCTTTCCATTTGGGAATTTACTCGTATCACCACCTGGGTTGTACTGTGATGAGCACATCATCAGTTGCTGAGTAATCCTCCAGGTTTTTTTTTGGTGGAGAAAAAGGACAAGAAGCCAGCACAGATGGCTCTGGGCTGCTCCCTGCCTTGCCCCAGCAGGCAGACTGACAAAAAAATAACAGCTTGTCCTACATTCTCCTGTGGACTGAACACCGACCTTTCATTTCATTTTAGAGCAGGAGGAACCGTTTTGCTCAGACTTGCTGCAGTTTGAGGGAGTCGTGGTAGGTGACCCTTTGAAACCTTTGAGGATGTTCTATCCCAGAGGTGTTGACACGTGAGCAATCATCTGATTGGTTTGGATACCCAGCACCCTGTCAGTAAGAATATGTCTAGAAGGACAAGAACTGTACCTGTTGATGAAGCCACATGCTGCTTTGGGATCAGTGAAGGCTTTCCATCGGGCAGTGGGGATCTCATGGCGATCCAGAAAGGCTTTGGTGAAGCTCTTGCTGGACTCCAGCTGAGCTGCCTTTGCTGTGGGGCCAAAACACCTGATCCCAGCTGCTGTCAAGTCATCCACAATTCCTAAACACAAAACATGTTATAAATCTCCAGATGATTTATGGGAGTCAGGCCAGCCAAGTCCAGAGGTGCACCGATTCCTCGGAGCAAGAATGCCAGGAATGAGAAGTGATCTGGGTGTCTGCAGTGCCTGCTTTCCTCACTGGAACCAGGAGCAGGTAACCCTGCACCACCAGAGGCCCCCAGGATGTGCTGGGTTTGGGAAAGGATGACAATCCCCCCCCTCGGTTCATGGCACCTTTGAGCTAAAAGGTCAACAGGAGTCTTCTGTGAAGATGCCAAATGGTTTAAGCAGGAAAACTATCAGCATGTTTATAATTGGGGTTTTTTTCACCAAGACTCAAATTAGAATTATTTCAAAACATGAAAACTCCATAGGAAAACCAAAACCGGCTTTCTTGCTCACACACTACCCTTCAGAAATTCCTTTTCACCTCAGCACAACTCTGAATTTCAGGGAAACTGCTCCAGAGGATCTCTTTCCATTCAGACTGGAGACACTGTCGAGTGATGCACAGGTGAGGACTAAAATTTACTTTTCTTCCTAAATGCTCAAGGCTGTGATTTCCAGCTTGTTTCTCTTACCAGCAGCAAGAGGAACCTCGGGACCGACCACCACCAGCCTGATGTCCTGGTCTCTGCAGAACTGGGCAACGGCAGCATGGTCACTGACTGCAACAGCTGTTGGAGACACAAAACAGGGGAAGATCCCGTCCATGGGGGCTCCTCAGCACTGAGATACCACAGAGCACTCACCAGCCTCAACTTCTGGGCTGCCAGGGCACCGGCAACCTGGGAGAGCGAGGCCCTCACTGGCAGAGACTCACCCAAAACCCACCCCCGAACCCCAGGCAAAGGCTCTGGTTGGACATCCACTGTCACAGCCATAAATCACAGCACCATGGAACATCCTGAGCGGGAAGGGACCCACAGGGATCCCCCAGGCCAAGCCCTGGCCCTGCCCAGACCCCCCAACAACCCCCCCCTGGGCATCCCTGGCAGCGCTGCCCAAACGCTCCTGGAGCTCTGGCAGCCTCGGGGCCGTGCCCATTCCCTGGGGAGCCTGGGCAGTACCAGCACCCTCTGGGGGAAGAACCTTTCCCTGCTCTGCAGCCTGAGCCTGCCCTGGCCCAGCTCCAGCCGCTCCCTGGGTGCTGTCCCTGTCCCAGGAGCAGAGATCGGAGCTGGCCCTGCGCTGCCCCTCGGGAGGAGCTGCAGCCCCGGGGAGCTCTGGCCTCAGGCTCCTCCAGGCTGAACTGACCAAGTGACCTCGTGGGGCCCCTCCAGACCCTTCCCCACCTTCATAGCCCTGTCAACCCACCTTGCTCGTGAAGGTGAGAAAAAAAGTTCTGGGATCCCCTGGGCTGCCAGCCAGCAAACTGGTCTGACCCCTAGGAACACCCTGTTTGCCAGCACAGGCCACATTGCAAAGAATCCAAGGGAAAAAAAACAACTCAAAAGGGAAAAAAAAAGTCTCCTCCCTGAGGAAGGTCAACATGGAGCTTTACAGATGTAAGACTAGGCTGGACATTGGGGCTTGGAGCAGCCTGGGACAGTGGGAGGTGTCCCTGCCCATGGCAGGGGGGGCACTGGATGGGCTTCAAGGTCCCTTCCAACCCAAACCATTCCACAATTCTGTGATTTTATGATCTTGGTGCCAGGAGGGTGTTGGGGATGAAACAAATGGTTGGTGGTAGAATTCCAACTCATCTATTTTCTTTTTTTCTTTCTTTCTGTAGTGCCAGCTAAAAATTGCACAAAACTGAGCCCTCTGAAACCAAGGGGAATCAGAACTTTTTTTTTAATATTATGGTGAACTTAGTAAAGAAGGACACTGTGCTGTCACTGTGGCTGAGGATACGTGGGCTCAGATTGTTACAACCATTATCTTTCCAAAAACAAACACTCAGTGTGATGACACTTGGAATGCCCCAAACTGTGCAAACAAAAGAAACGTCCTGCACCAAAGACAATAATGTCAATCTCATGGTCCAGAAGTTACGCAAAGCCCTGCAATTCCACTGCTTTTATCAAGAATAAATAAAGCCAAGGTCTGCAGAGGATGGGAACACGGATCCAGAGAGCCAAAAGAGAGACGAGCCCAGCGTGGATTGGCTGCTCATGCAGGGAGGAGACTGAACACACCAGGGCACGGTGCTGGCAAAGGGAGAACAGAATCCCAGGATCATCAGGGCTGGAAGAGCCCTTCAGGATCATCCAGTCCCACCCCAACACCACCAGCATCATCCCAAACCCTGTCCCCAAGGGCCACATCCAGACATGTCTGGGACACTTCCAGAGACAGTGACTCCACTGGGCAGCTCATCCCAAGGCCTGACCACTCTGGAGGGAAAAAATGTTTCCAATCTCCAACCTGAACCTCTGCTGGTGCAACTTAGGACCATTTTCTCTCATCCTTTCCCTTGGGACACGACAGAGGACTGTCAATACACTGGGAGCTGATGGTCTCTCCCATCAGCTTCTGGGAAGTGACGAGAGAGGAAGGAGAGGACAGGATTTTGTGTCTGTGCCCACTGTGCTCCACCCATCCTGGATGAATAAATTCATAGAATCACAGAATCCCAGACAGATTTGGGCTGGGAGGGACCTTACAGCCCACCCAGTGCCACCCCTGCCATGGGCAGGGACACCTCCCACTGTCCCAGGCTGCTCCAAGCCCCAATGTCCAACCTGGCCTGGGACACTGCCAGGGATCCAGGGGCAGCCCCAGCTGCTCTGGGCACCCTGTGCCAGGGCCTGCCCACCCTCCCAGGGAACAATTCCTGCCCAAGACCCCATCCAGCCCTGCCCTCTGGCAGTTTGAAGCCATTCCCCCTTGTCCTGGCACTCCAGGCCCTTGTCTGGAGCCCCTCTCCAAGCAGAGAAAGGAAAGAGCCCGGAATTCACCCCAAATTTCTTGCTGCAGGTCTGACCTGCTCATGATAGGAACAGTGAGTGTGGCACAAGATTTACACGATGGGGAAATGTCCCGTCAACAAACAAGAAGGAACAAATCATGTTGTTTATCAATGATTTTAACTTCCCTCCCAAACATCATTTTCCTTGGGTTGTTGACTGAAAAGGGACCTTTCTGTAACTGTGTTTGACTGCTTGAAACAACAGCTGAACACTCCTCTGGAACAGACAGGAGGGCCTTGGACCAAGGCTTTCAAAGGTGGAGCTTAAATTTGAGAGCACAAGTTGCACTGAGAGGTAAAATGTGACAGAAGGAGGTGTCAGGAGGGTGAAGGCCATCCACAGACACACCTCTGTCTGTCTGCATTCAGCAAGCCACTGTCTGTGCTTCTGCACCAAAACTCCCTGATAAGCCAGCCTAAATGGAATATAAACCTGTATTTAGGCACTCAACCCCAATCTCTCATTATTGCTGGAAACAATTACCAGCTCAGATCAACCACAAAAATTCTTTTCTTACTTGAATAAAGGCAAAGTTTGAAAGATTTGAGGTTATTTATCATTTTCAGCTCACTTTTTCATGTTTCAGTCATCACCCAAGACCCAGAGTTGCAATGCTAATTAAAGGCAATTCCATGACCCACGAAGGCAGAACGAACTTTCAGAGCCAAATCTCGATTATACCAAAAAAATCCCCAGAAACCAACCAGGGAAGGAGTTCCCCAGGTATTCCCAGATTTCCCAGGTATTGCTGCCCCCACAACACAACACAACAGGGCTCGTGAGGTTCTGTGAAGCTGTTTCCCATTTTCCACCCTGAGTTAAATCAAGGCCCCAGTGACAGCACTGGAATTCCTGAACAGGTGAGACAAATTCTTTCCTTAAAACCCCACATAAGTCAAACTCTTCATAAATTCCAGATTCTTCCTGGCTTGGTGAAGATTTCTCTCCCCTGGCACAGGTGAGCCCATGTGCAGAACAAAACAATTTATTCCCCACGGGAGATTTCATAGGCCTGGCTCGAGCTCAACCATCATCCACTGGTGGTTCAATGTTTTTATGGAATGAAAGAGAGAAAAGAATGGGGTGGGAGGTTTTAAAAGGCACAGCTGGAAAAAAAAAAGCTGGAATTCCCATTCCACAGGCCCTGCAGCCTGGCACTGACCCCATTTAGCACAAGGGTAAAGGGGTTTTTTTTAACTCTCTGGTCCTTCCAGGCCTCTCCTCAGAGGCCCAGCAGAGCAAAACACTACTCATGATGCTGTGACAGGTCAGGGAAATTAAGGACAAAGTTCTTTAAGGAGCCTGTAGTGAAGCATTCCAACGGAATTCTATCCAAGAATTCCCTGCTGTACAAGAACCTGACAGGACTCACGTTTCCACATGAGACAGCAACAAACAAAGCTACTCCCACACCAACACAAGTGCAGAAAATGGATGTGGATGATCCACACTCACGTGCATCCTGTGTTAACTCAAATTCTGTATCTTATCACATGTTCTCAAGGGAAAACTGAAGTCTCAGGTGGGTCAAAGCCCCTAAATCAGGATCTGTTATGGAAAGGACACAGGAATCTCTGTGGTTTGGACTGATTTCCTGGGTGCCAGCACCTCTGACCAGGTTTTCTTGAAACGCAGCACCAAATTCTGGATACTCAATTTGCAACATCTGAAGCTTGATTTCTCAGAACTAATAGCTATGAAAAGTTTCAATTACAGCCAGTCAGAGCTTAACATGTTAAACTAAGAGCTCAAACCAGGCAGTCAGTACACAGAGAGAAATATTTGAAAATAACCTTGATTTCTGAAGGTCACTAAGACAAAGGAATGAATTTATTTTCAGAGTGACAGAGTGTTCTTGTCACAGGTTGTGGAGATCATGGGGTTTTCAACATAGTTCTGAGAACACAGGAGGGAATTTAGGTGGGAACCACAGCAACTATCCTGAGCTGAATTCCCAGAGGAACAGCTCTGGCTGACTCCTCCAAACCCAAACATAAAGAATGAGATATCGCAGCTGAGATCTTATAAAATTAATTACACAACTTACACAAGGCTTTGCTCAGACTTTTTTTTTTCCTTCTTAACTGCATCTAAAATCTATTTGACATGCCCAAAACCTTGAAAAATGGTAATCCTCCATCATCATCATCATCATCATCATCATCATTTCATTATAATAATCTTCCTTCCACACCACCAGCTGTGATTTCAGCTCAAGACTTTCCTGGTTGAGTTATCAAATTTAAAAATGGTATTTTTTTGTTTTTACCTGAGTTGGAGATTTTCCCATTGTCGGCTGTCCCTGCATTTCCCGGGGCCACAAAGACGTGTTTCACGTGTGGGGACTGGGCCAACTTCCAGGCCAGGGCGTGTTCTCTGGCTCCGCTGCCGATCACCAGCACCCGCTCAGCCATGGGTCTGCAGGAAACCAGGACACAAGGAAAACAGCTGGAATTAGCTGGGGGAGGTGGGGAAAGCAAGAGCTTCAGGCACCATGAAGTGCTGGAGAACTTCATCAGCTGTGATGCACACTAAACCTCCAAGGCTGAACCGCCCCAGAGCACACCAGGAACCAGTCAGGAAAACCATCCTGGGTTTGATTTTGTCACATTGGAAACTGCTCCCACTTATACAGAAATCCGGAACAGAGGAAAAACCCTGATGAGTGACCAGGCTGGGATTTGCAGCCTAGAGAATCACAGAAGGGTCTGGGCTGGAGGGACCTTAAAGCCCATCCAGTGCCACCCCTGCCATGGGCAGGGACACCTCCCACTGTCCCAGGCTGCTCCAAGCCCCATCCAACCTGGCCTTGGACAAGGATGGGGCAGCCACAGCCTCTCTGAGCAACAACTCCTTGGAGAATCCAAGTCTGCAAGGGTCAAAGCCCTTCTGATGCACCCACTGGATGAACACAGAGTGTTTGGAGCTGGATGGGGCCACTCAAGAGTTTTTAGAGGCAAAGCCTGAAAAGTTCTGAACATCTCATGGAAATGAAAGGCTCCAGCAATGAGACAAGGAAATAACTTCCAGCTCTGGCTTTGCTGGGAGAGAACAACCACGAGGCCAGCAGCAGGAGGCATTAATAAAGGAGCTCACTCAGACAAGGTAGGGTGGGGTTTCCACTCCAGTCTCCTGTTCCAGTGAGGTTTGGGAGAACACATGGACATTCTGCTGGCCAGGGGGAGTGGGCCCATGGATGACCACGTCACTACCTGGGTGTGCACACACAGCTTACGCATGTGGGGCTCCCGGCAAAAGTACAACGTGTTCTCTGAGCGGCTCTGCGAGCCTCTGCTTTCTGAGCTTTACTTCTGTGTGTACTCTCCACATATTTACTGATGGAAGAGTCCACTGGAATTCAGAAAATGGCAAAGAAAGAAAGGAAGGAAGGACATCATTTATAAACTAATTATGTATGTCCTTATTTGTACCTAAAGTAACAGACAGTTTGGTTTGGGTTGGGAGGGACCTTAAAGCTCATCTCATTCCAACCCCCTGCCAGGGGCAGGGACACCTCCCACTGTCCCAGGCTGTTCCAAGCCCCAATGTCCAGCCTGGCCTTGGGCACTGCCAGGGATCCAGGGACAGCCACAGCTGCTCTGGGCACCCTGTGCCAGGGCCTGCCCACCCTCCCAGGGAACAATTCCTGCCCAAGATCCCATCCAGCCCTGCCCTCTGGCACTGGGAAGCCATTCCCTGGCTCCTGTCCCTCCAGCCCTTGTCCCCAGTCCCTCTCCAGCTCTCCTGGAGCCCCTTTGGGCCCTGCAAGGGGCTCTGAGCTCTCCCTGGAGCCTTCTCCTCTCCAGGTGAGCACCCCCAGCTCTCCCAGCCTGGCTCCAGGGCAGAGGCTGTAGGGAGCACCTCCCATTCTCCCCTTGCCTGGAGGAGGAACAGAGCCCAGATAAGAGTTTAGGACAAAAGGAGCCACGAGTGTCCCTGATGTAATCCCAGCACACACAACACACCAGCAGGGTCACCGTCACTGACCCGCACGTGTCCAGGGCCCCAAGGTGAGCTCAGAGACCCCTCCTTTGCAGGAGGACAACAACACAAAATATATCTTAGAAAAGGGGAAAAAAACCCCACTAAACCCAAGAGATTTCTAAGGGAAAAGCAAATTTTAAGGTAAGAAAGCAGATTTTCAGGTAAGGCAGGGATGTGCCTTTTTCTCACATCAGCTGCCACAGCTTGACTTGACTAAAGATGCCCTGATGAGGAAAAATATCTGGGTTAGGCAAAATATCCAGGTAGAATGAAGTCAAAATAAACATGGATAGAAGGATAAAATACAGAAAATTAACACTGAGTTGTTCACTATCAACTGAACGCACCAGAGCTACCATTTAATGGGAGTTTCATGCTGGGGGAGACCAACAGGTTTCTAATCCAGTGTTGGGCCAAATACAGATATTGCAAAGTTGCAGACATGTTTTAATTATAAAACCCCACAATTAATTGCAATAAAAAAACTCAGGTTAGGCTAAAAATGATCGGTTTTGGCACAGATATTTGGGAAACCCCATTATAACCAACTCTTTTATATTACAACTCAAGAAAGAAGAACAGATAAAAGAATGAGGGATACAGCAAAAGGATGAATTAGATAAAGACAGTAATATAACAGTAATATAGAAGGACATCTATCACACAGCAGGCAGCTGTCTCCTTGAAGTTAAGCGAGCACTGTCAGTGGTGTCCAGTGGCCACCAAATAGTATTTTTTAAGGCAAGTTTTACCAATAGTAAGTTGAACAATACACAACATAATTTCCTGAAAAAATATTTAAAACTTTAAACTTTTAAAATGTTAAAAATTTTAAATGTAATAATTTTTAAAACTTTAAACCAGAATGATTTAAACCCAAGAGAGCCCATACTCACTCTGTGCTACGTGTACCAGGCTGAGGAGAGCAGGACTCAGGAGCTCAGAGGCACAAAGAGAGCGGGGATTGGCAGCCCCTGGTTAAAATGTCCCTGCCCCAACATTCCCGCCCCACTGATGACCCTGCAGCCAGCCAATGGTCAGGGAACTCCGGCCATTCCAGCTGGGAACAGGGGACAGAAGCTTCCCTACAAATGCTCTAGGAGTGAGAGACAAAAGCTTTGCAGAACAGGAGCAGCTCATCCTGTTGTTTCTAAACATGCAAAATAAATTCTGTCCCATCCCAATTATTTTTTTTTTTCAGTTAAAAACTGTTCATTTATCAGCTTGGGAACATTCTCTTTTTATCTAAAAATCAGGATCTGCAGTTTTGCAATAAATAAAAATTAGTCTATGTAATCAACAGTATGAAAAATAAGGGGTATGATGCAAATTATCGTGGAATGGTTTGGGTTGGGAGGGACCTTAAACTCATCCCATTCCACCCCTGCCATGGGCAGGGACACCTCCCACTGTCCCAGGCTGCTCCAAGCCCCAATGTCCAGCCTGGCCTTGGACACTGCCAGGGATCCAGGGGCAGCCACAGCTGCTCTGGGCACCCTGTGCCAGGGCCTGCCCACCCTCCCAGGGAACAATTCCTGCCCAAGATCCCATCCAGCCCTGCCCTCCTTCAGCTCCAGGCCCTTGAGAAATTCACACTCCAGAAAGCCCCCACTGCTGATCAGCACAGCCTGGAGACCCAATGACACTGTGGCCACCTCAAGTGACTCACCACGATGGCAACTCACTCAAAGAATCACCTCCTTTTCTTCCCTGAGGGAACATAATCCCGTCCTACTGCCAGCTGAAAGAATTCATCACATACAGGACAAAGCTTTACATGGGAGCAGTAAATAGAACAAGCTGTGTCTGACATTTTCAAGTAATATTTAATCATTTTATACCAAAATGTGAGTGAAAATTAAGTTTCACACATTTGTTTTGCAGCTCAGTGTTATTTGTGCATCCCACTACGGTATCCTAGCAACTTTTATTTAGGAATGTGGCTGGAGAAGAACTTGTGGTGGCACTGCCAGTTTAGGAGGCTCAGATGTAGCCATGGCAGCTTCTGTTTTACACTGACACTCAAAACATGCCATGGAGGCCCCTCTGCTGCCCAGCAGGACCTCACTTTAAAAATGAAGATTCCAAGAGGCAACATTCCTTCATTTTTGTCACTAATCCAGCAGTCAAAAATTTGTTCTCAAAAGACCTGAAGTCATTCACAAGGGAGATATTTACTCTGTGAGGATTATCACCCCCCCAGGATTTTTGGGAGCAACATGTGAAAGCCTTAAAGATTCCAAACCACGGGATATCATTACCTGCTGCAACCATCGTCTGCTTTGGTAAAGGAGGAGGAGATGTTTGTTTAAAAGGTGTTTTAAAATGAAGGTAAGTGACATTTCAGGAAAGGGTCTGTTGTTAGGTCCTTCTATGAAGTGAGAACAGGAAAGAAGAAACGAGTTAATCGCTCGGTGTATCCAGGAGGAGAGGAGGCAAGGACAGAGTGAAGACAAGGAGATTCCCAGAGCTTATCCCCGAGGATGCCAGGACAAAGTCAGCAGGGATGAGCATCAGCCCAGAGACCTTTATCCTCACTGCAGGAAGGCAGCTGGGGCTCACCCACAAACCAGGGAACTCCTCCTCTCGACCAGGGCCTGTGGAGCACAGAAAATCGAGTGAGGGAGGCAAACCCCACAGTCCTGAGAGTCTTCCCCATCCCGACTCCTGCGCAGGGCACGGAGAGGTTCCGGATACAGGGAGCAGTGACATGAGGCTGCTCAGGTGCTGTCCCTTCCCTGTGAACAGCCCAGGGACAGGAGCCCCTGACCTTCCCAAACTTACCCCGTGCACAGACCTGGGGGTTACACTCGGCTCCTTGGCTGCATTTATGAACAGAACTCTGTAAGGAAACATAAACTCCTTAAGCAATTTATTCTCGAGTGTGATGCAAGACACCTAAATATTTAATCTCAGCTGGGTGGAGTATTTCAATAAGGCAGTGCCTTATCACCTCACCTCAAACTACAGCAGGAAAGGTGCAACTAAAATCAGATCTCTGCACTCCAGCACAAACAGCAGAGGCTCTGACTGAAGCTCACTGCTTCAGACAGTGTATTTTTTTTAAATTAAGCTCCAGTGCTGTTGGTTTCCTCTGTGCTCCTCTGCATCTTTGCTTCCCAACAGTGGGATTCAGGAAACCTGATGCAGGCATTCGAGTTTCTTTAGATCAAAGACGTGGTCCTTGCCCAGAGTGCCTTAATTCAGGGCCAGGTTGGACGGAGCTTGGAGCAACCTGGTCCAGTGGAGGGTATCCCTCAACAGAGCCAGGGGAGGAACTGGATGAGCTCTGAGGTCTCTTCCAACCCAAACCACGCCAGGATGCAATGAACTCCCACCCTTCTTAGGGCTGAGTCTGAAAAACGGCCCAGCAGTGACAGCACTTTCCCAAACACTGCAGGCCCAGTAAAGGCCAAATCCACAACCCCCAGCCCCTGGAGAGGAGCACTCATCACTCGGCTTTGGACTAAAGGACAAGGTTCATTCTTCCTCTTGCAGTCAGGCAGGACAGGAAAAAAAAGAATTCTCACAGGAGACAGGAAAAACCCCAAATTGGGAAGGCTGTGCAGTTCCCACCCCACTGAGGGCTGTGTGTTTCTGACCCCAGCAGCCTGAGCTGTTTATGAGTTTTAAGCTTTTTTTCATAGACCTGTTATGGGATAAAATAATCAGAAGAAGGGACTGGAGAAGAAGCCAAAACTTGGAACTTCCTCCTCCCAACATCAAACTTGAAACTTTCTCCTCTCAGCTCCAATTCCCTCCTAGACCCACCCTGCCATCCTTTACTCAGCTCCCAGACTCGCTCCCAGCCTGGCTATGTGGTCCCAGACCCCCGTGGGCTGAACCCAGCTCTTCTGCTCTCTGAATTAATCCACGGGTCGAGTCTCTCCTTAGGAGCCCACTGCACATTCCGAGCGCTCCCAGAGCTCGGCACTCAGGAGGGAAGCTCGGAGCTGGCCTTCCCAGGGGATCTCTGCCAGCTGCTGGCCCCCATTCAGGCTCGGGATGCGCAAGCTGCAGGTTCAGCGACTGCGGGTGCACACGGGGCTGAGCTGCCCTCGCCCGGGGCCGCTCCCCATTGGCCCCACCAACCTCTCCACCTCCAGGCGCTCCTTCCCTCTCCCTCCCGCCCGTGCCAAGGGTGTGCGGTCACTTGGATCGGGAAAACAGTGCTGGGAAGCTGACACCCCAATGGCAACCAATGCAGCAAAGGGAATCTATCTGTGTCTGTATGTCTATATAAAGGAAAGGCTCCCAGCTCAGTGAGCTGAGCCAGGTCCCTGAGGGATGAAGCATTACCACAGGGAGGACAAGGGAAGCATCAGCACAAGGCAGCCAGGGAGGGTGAAGAGAGCAAACCCAGCTGTGCCCTCGGATCATCCCGACCGATGGAGTGACCACGACACACTCGGTGGCTGCAAGTTTGCATTCCCATTCCCAGTCCCACCTCCTGCCCCAGCCTGTTCCCGGTCCCAGGGAGAGACAGGGAATCAGGGGCCGGGGAGGGGAAGACATCCACCTCTCTCCGCGTTTTTTTCCTGCGTGGCTCAGTTTCCAGAGGGAATTCACGGTGTCAAGTGTGCAGGCAGCCCTGAGGCACAACAAAAAACAGCCATGGCAACCAAACCTGCAAAATGGCCAGAATCCCACACGGGAACGGCAAGATTAGGCTGGGGCAGGATTAGGCTCATCCTGAAGGAAAAAAACACAGCCTTAGAAAACTTTTCATTTCCTCAGACTTCAATACATGAAGAGCTGCTTAAGTAGCTCGGAGGCCTCCAGAATCGGGTGGCAATTATGATTTTTAGTTACAGCTTTGGGTTAAATAAGCTTTTTTTGCTCGTGTGTTTTATTTAGGATGAATTCCTGGCTCTCATCTGGCCATATAGAATCATGGAAGGTTTGGGTTGGAAGGGAGCGTAAAGATCATCTCATTCCACCTCCTGCCATTCAGTGTGGTGTAGAAAACGAAATAAAAGAAGAAAAGCCATTATTATATGTGTCTTTCATGGCCCAAGCTGAGGCTCCACAGGACAGGCCCCTTGTGTCCAGGTGTGATCCTCCAAACAGCTGGATTTGGCATTTTTCTAGGCAAAACATTCCCTCAAGTTTTGCTGCTAAAAATAAATAGGATCATAAACTTTTACAACCACCCCCAAAGTACTAAATTTGACACTTCAAGCGATGTAGGATGCTGGAAGCGCTCAGTGTTTTGTACCACGATGAGGGGGAGAAACATCCTTGAAATGCCCTTTCTGTGTTACCTTTTCAGCTACATACACAAAATAGTGGCATAAGTATTAACTCTGCTCATTAATTCCAATATCTACTGGATAGATTAAAAAATTCTAAAAAAAAGTTGGTAAGCCCCTAACTTTGAAAACAGCAGGGAAAGAATCCAAGTGAGTCAAAGTCCGAAAGCAGAGAGGTTCAAAGTTTAATATTTACTTCAAGCAAATATTTCACCACTTTGGCCGTGAGGGCCAAGCCGTGAGGGGATTGCTATGAGGGCAATGCTGTGAGGGCCAAGCTGTGACGGGGATGCCATGAGGGCCAAGCCGTGACAGGGATGCCATGAGGGCAATGCCGTGACGGGGATGCCGTGAGGGCCAAGCCGTGACGGGGATGCCATGAGAGGATCTGCCATGAAGGGGATGCCGTGAGGGCCATGCCATGAGGGCCATGCCGTGTGGGCCAAGCCGTGCCGGGGATGCCATGAGGGCCAAGCTGTGCCAGGGATTGCTATGAGGGCCAAGCCGTGCCGGGGATGCCATGAGAGCATCTGCCATGAAGGGGATGCCGTGAGGGCCATGCCCTGAGGGTACTGCTATGGGGGCTACGCTGTGAGGGCCAAGCCATGAGGGGACTGCCATGAGTGGGATGCCATGAGGGGACTGCCATGAGGGCCAAGCCATGACAGGAATGCCATGAGGGGGGTG
>VZTA01020560.1:64735-109180 GCA_013398855.1 Mohoua ochrocephala
GGCGGCAACATGGCGGGGCCGCGGGGGTCGCGGCCGTGCAGGTGCCCGGAGGGAGACACGGCCCGGGGGGCGAGAGAGGATGGTGGGGGGACGCGCCCACCCGCTCTCCCCCGGTTTCGGTGCTGTCCTCACGTTGGGGCAGGCGCCTGTACGGTTTGTGTTATTTAGGGCTAAATTCGCCGAGTTTATCTCGTAAAACAAGGAGAACCTTGGAAAGAGCAAGGGGAAGCTGGAAGGGAGCGAGTTGTGCGTGTTTATTTCGCGGAGGGAACCCCAACAAGGTCGTACGAGCACGGGGGATGTGGCGCATTCCAGAATGTGGGTTTTTTTTCTTTCTTGCGTCTCAGTCTCAGCAGTCACAGAGTGTCCGGGCTGAATAAGTGAAAATTAATCCAAAAGGAGACGTTTTCCTAAGAGCACGGCTTCTTCAGGAGGCTGGAATACTGCTCTGAAGGGGCTGGATATAATAAATGTGTGTGAATGACAAAAAACGTTCCAAAAAAGGCTCAAAATCGCTTGCATTAAGTTGATTTTTAAATATTTCATTTTTGTTTTGTTTTTTGTTGTTGTTGTCGGTTAGTGCAAAGGTGGAAGGCCAGCCCAATGGTGACACGATCCCAGCTGAGCAAGCCGGGCCTTCGGAAGCCTCTGGAGCTGCTGGGAGTTGTCAGAGTGATCAGATAGTGCAGAAAATAGAGGAAGTGCTCTCCGGAGCCCTCGGCACAGAACTGCAGTGCAACCCAGGTAATAAAACCGCCTCTGGCAAAGTCTCTCTTCTCGGTAAGAAGGTTGTGGCTGTGCCTAAAATCGAATCAGTTTGGTAGAGATGAAAATGTGCTGCTTGAAACTGCTCCTCTGACACGTTGTGTGTTTGTCGTGAATGTATTAAATATTTTTTCTGCTGTAATTTTACATCCAGAGGTGGACAGAGAAATAAGTAATTTAAATATTGATCTGGTTGTTACGTGAGAGCATTGGTATTGGGGAAAAGTTGGGTTCTTTCAATGTGGAAGCAGATAAATATTTCCCATATCTACACATATATATGTTTATAAATTCAGGGGTGCATTGGTGTGGGGAAAAGTTGGGTTTTTTCAATGTGGAAACAGATAAATATTTCCCATACATATACATGTATATGTTTATAAATTCAGGGGTCACGGAGCTGTTCTAAGCACCAAAGCTGATGGTGATAGAAGCAGTTTCTGCTTTGGATCGGTTTTCAAGATTATTTCTAAAGAACATTGGTTACAAAACAGATCTGTGATGAACTGTTGAGTCAAAAGATGATTTTGCTGGTTTAAAACGACCCCATTTTTAAAGTGTGGGTGCTCACATTGCAGCCTTGCGAAGGTTAAGGAATTTTGATGGGTCAGTCTCAGATCTTGAATAAATTATTGGATTTTTTTTAATGCTAGAAAGTCACATCTGAATGTCCCCTCTCATGGGACTGGTCCCTGCTGTAAAACTTCTGACTCTGGAGGGTTGGTGAGGTGATGAAGGCTGTAATTACTGCATTTCTCATTTTTGGGGGTTGAAACACAGGTGACTGCAGTGTGCTGGGTGAGTACAGCTCCAGAGGCAGCACAGAAAATTGTTCATTTCAGAGATTCTGTTTGCAGGAGTTTGGGATTACTTTGGGTTTTTATACTCAGTGGTTTGTGCACCTCGAGCATTTCCAAGCTTTTAATTTGTGCTGTACGAGCAGCACTTTAGGCTGACACGAGGGGGAGTTTCGTATGTTGTTGGTTGGTTGGTGGTTTTATATTTGAGTGGTTTTGTTTGTTTTGTTTTGTTTGGTGGTGTGATTTTTAATTTTGTTTGTTTATTTTTTGTTTTGTTTTGTGGAGGACTGAGGCGAGGTCACGTGGTAATAAATAAGTGAGACCTGTTAACTTGGAAGTTAATAGATTTACCCTGTGGTAAATGTTTCTACTATCTAGCTCTAAAAAGGAGTTGGACAAGAGAGATTATCTGATTATCTGAATCTAACAAATTATCTTTGTAGAAAAGTTCATTTTGTAGAAGCACAGAATATCCTGAGCTGGAAGGGACCCCCAGGGATCCCCCAGTCCAAGCCCTGGCCCTGCCCAGACCCCCCAACAACCCCACCCTGGGCATCCCTGGCAGCGCTGCCCAAACGCTCCTGGAGCTCTGGCAGCCTCGGGGCCGTGCCCATTCCCTGGGGAGCCTGGGCAGTGCCAGCACCCTCTGGGGGAAGAACCTTTCCCTGCTCTGCAGCCTGAGCCTGCCCTGGCCCAGCTCCAGCCGCTCCCTGGGTGCTGTCCCTGTCCCAGGAGCAGAGATCGGAGCTGTCCCTGCGCTGCCCCTCGGGAGGAGCTGCAGCCCCGGGGAGCTCTGGCCTCAGGCTCCTCCAGGCTGAACTGACCAAGGGACCTCGTGGGGCCCCTCCAGACCCTTTGCCATTTTCATGTCCCTCTGGACGCTCTGTAGGAGCTGTAGCTCTTTCCCAAACTGTGCTGCCCAGAAGTGCCCCTGGAGCTCGAGGTGAGGCTGCCCCAGCCGGCGATGCTGGGCCTGGTGTCCCCCAGGACAGGGATGTCCCTCCTGGCTGCCAGGGCACTGCTGGCTCAGCTCCCACTGGCCGTGGACCAGGACCCCCAGGGCCCTTCCCACAGCTGCTCTCCATCCCCACAGCCAGGGTTGCCCGTCCCAGGTGCGGAATCCGGCACTTCCCTTGTTAAACTCCACACGGTTGGGGATTGCCACTCTCTGTGATTTGTTGAGGTCTCTCTGCAGGGCTTCTCTGCCCTCGAGGGAGTCAGTTGCTCCTCCCAGTTTAGTGTCCTCGGCACACTAATTATCCCTTTGAGTCCTGTTTCCAGGTTGTTAGTGAAGATGTTGAAGAGAACTGGGCCGAGAACGGAGCCCTGCAGAACCCCACTGGTGACTGGTGTCAGCCCGATGTCACCCCAGTCCCTGTCACCCTTTGTGCCCAACCTGTGGGCCAGGTGCTCACCCACTGAGTGACACGGTTCTGCAGCTGTGGGCTGGACATTTTGTCCATAAATGTGACTCTGTTTCACTGTTCTCTCTCTATGCATTCACAGCAATATTGGTGCAAGAACTATTTCTAAGTTGCTTATTCCATCAGAATTTACCTGAGGTACTTGTGGAATCCCAAGTCACGTTCACTTAACAGTATTGCAATTACCAAAAGCTTTTGCAGGATTTTGCGGCATTCACTGGAAAACAGTGAGCTTTGGGATCACAGATTCTAATTGGAGGGTCTGTGTTGCTGCCCTGGCCTTTATAAATAGAATCATTGAAAGGAACATGCAAGCAGACTGCGATGTACAGCTCATATTTCACAGAAATTCCAGCAAGTTGCCTTTAAAGACGTGCCTTTCTCCTGAAAACATGGCACTAGGTCTCCAGGAGGGCAAGCACCTGACAAAGGTTAAATCCAGAGGGAAGTGAGGTGCAGACTTAAAAGGTGGTGATGGAAACCCCAGTCTCCCCCTTTCCCTTCCCCATCAGTGATTTGCTTGTCCCCACAGTCATCTGAATTTGTTGCTTTGCTGTTGGAAGCAAATGCTCTAACAGGAACATTCAGCTTTGCAGTGGCTCATGGCAGCTGCAGGCCTGTCCCAGCAGCTGTTCCAGCCTGCAGTGCCTTAAAGTGGGTTTGGGATCAGGGACGTAGGTGCTCTTTTCCCAGATTTGTTAGACCCTAGTGGGTAACTTGGTCAGTGAATACACAGAGAATTTCTGACACAGCAGCAACACTGGGCTCACTCGAGGGTAAAGCACAGCAGTGGAGAGTGGCTGGTCAGGTAAAATCCTCACTTAGGTAATTTGTTTGGAAAATGTGGGTTCTTGTTTTACTTCCATGTCAACTTTGGGGGTTTGAAAGCACATCTCCAGCCTCCTGTTAGAAGGTTTTGCCCCGCTGAGTGTGGGTGGAGGGACAACCAACCCGTCTGCTCTGCTCAGGTGAGACCCCACCTGCAGAGCTGCCTCCAGCCCTGAGGCCCAGCTGTCCCATCCCTGGAAGTGTTCAAGGCCAGGCTTGACAGGGCTTGGAGCAACCTGGGATAGTGGAAGGTGTCCCTGCTCATGGCAGGGGGGTTGGAACGAGATGATCTACAAGGTCCCCTTCCAACCCAAACCATTATATGGTTCTCCTTTGTCCTGTCACTCCATTCCTTGGCAATTGTCTCTCTCCATGTTTCCTGTGGGCTCCTTCAGGCCCTGCAAGGCCACAGTGAGCTCACCCCAGAGCTTCTCCTCTCCAGGCTGAACAATCCCAGCTCTCGCAGCCTTTCCTCCCAGCAGAGCTGCTCCATCCCTCTGCTCATCCTGCTGCCTCCTCTGGACTCTCTGCAGCAGCTCCACGTCCTCCCTGTGCTGGGCCCCAGGGCTGGGGCAGCTCTGCAGGTGGGGTCTCACCTGAGCAGAGGGGCACAGGGGCACCATCCCAATCCCTTTCCTGCTGCCCACGCTGGGGGCTCAGCCCAGGGCACGGGGGGCTCTGGACTGGGGCAGGTCCAGCTCTCCCAGGGCTGCTCCATCTGCTCATCCCCAGCCTGGACTGATCCCCAGGGGTTGCCCTGACTCAAGTGCAGCACTTGGCCTTTTTAAACCTCATGAGATTCCCATGGACCCACTTCTGGAGCTTGTCCAGCTCCCTCTGGATGGCCCCGTCCTTCAGAGGTGTCACCTGCACCCTCAGCTTGGTGTTACCTGCAAACCTGTGGAGGGTGCACTTGATCCTTCTGTCATTAATGAAGATATTAAGTAACACTGTTTCATTAATGACGCTGTTAAGTAACACTGGTCCCAATACAGACTCCTGAGGGACACCACTGGTCACTGATGTCCATCAGGACTCTGGGCTTTTGACCACTGCCCTCTGGATGTGACCATCCAAACAAGTGCTAATGCACCTAACAGTGCACCTGTCAAACTCTTCACTCCAGTTTGGAGAGGAGGATGTTGTGGAGGCACTGTGTCAAATACTTCACAGAGGTCCAGATAAATGCCATCTGTAGCTCTTCCCTTACCCACTGATGTAGTCAATCTACCACAGGTCAGACAGGATTTTCCCTTTGTGAAGCCATGCTGGTTGTCTCAAGTCACGTCCCTGTCCTCCATGTGCCTTAGCAGAGCTTCTAGGAGGATCTGTTCCATGATCTTCCCAGCTTGGAGGTGAGGCTGACAGGGTGGTGATTCCCAGAATTGTCCTCTCTTCCCTCCTTCAAGGGAATGGCTTCTCACTGTCAGAGGGCAGGGTTAGATCAGATATCAGGAGGAGATTCTTCCCTATGAGGATGAGGAGGCCCTGGCACAGGGTGCCCAGAGCAGCTGGGGCTGCCCCTGGATCCCTGGCAGTGCCCAAGGCCAGGTTGGACATTGGGGCTTGGAACAGCCTGGGACAGTGGGAGGTGTCCCTGCCCATGGCAGGGGTGGCACTGCATGATGTTTAAAGTCCCTTCCAACCTAAACCATTCCATGACTGTGACACTACTTGGAAAGAGCCTTGTTTCCACTGGACCTCTGTCCTGACCAACAAGATTTGGGTAATTTTTTGAAGTAAGTGTTGTTTTATGACTTAAAGTGACTCCCGAGAGGAAGGAAAGAGAGCTGGAAAGGGAGCGTGTGCTGTTTGTGTGTGGTAGCTGAGTGAACCAGGCATGGTTTGCAAGTTTAGTTGTTTTGTACCTCTGTCCATGTGCTTCACAGCTACTCTGAAAGAATTTTAAAATACAGTCTTATAAATTTTTACGAGGTAAATGTCGTTTTTTCTAGATGTAGACAAAAATACTGTGAAAAATAGTACTCAGTCTACAAAAAGGAGCTCTACTGGTGAAGATGAAATTCCTAGGAAAAAAGCAAAGAAAAACAAGAAGCACAAAAGCAAGAAGAAGAAGAAAAAGAAGAAGAAAAGGAAGAAAGAGAAAAAGCATAAAAAGCAACCAAAGGAATCCAAGTTGAGTGCACGTCCCGGAGAACCTGCAGACGTGCAGCCGGCTCCTCACTTGATGCCGGAGCAGCCCAGCTCCCAACTGAATGTACAGCATGGAGTGTTTGCAGATGCAAACCTGGCTGGCCATGTGCAGCCAGAACTGTGCTCAAAACCAACTGAGGGGCTTGATAATCAAGCTTTAGGACTTGTTTCTCATTCAGTGACTGATTCTCAGCCATCTGCAGAAAATCTTGGAAGTGGGGAGGGGGCTTTGTGTGCAACAAATCCTCCGTTTAATTTAGAAAGCATCCAGTCTAATATCCCAGAAAATACTAGTATAGCTCAAACTAGAATTTGCACTAGCGAAGAACAAATTCAACAGTCCCATGAAAATATTTATCCTGTAGCTATTAATGCCAGTGTTGTTGATACTGGAAATTATACTTGGTCCAGCATCCCATCTGGAATTGTCAGTACATCGGAGATTCAGAAAGATTCAGTAGAAGCACTAAGAGGTTCAGAAGTTACTCTGAAATCTCAAGTTATTGGGGAAGTAAAAGCTTCGGATGCAGCTCTCGAGCCTGAGACCATGGAGGTGTTGACTTATTCGGAAGCATCTCTGCAGTCTGTGTCTCAGAGAGGAGCACAGGGGTTGGAAACAGCTCCAGAATCCGTGTCCTCGGCAGGTGGTGTGACAACAATTCCTACGTCTGCAAATTGGGTACATCCAAGCGCTGGGACTGTAGCTCACGTGGCTGTGGCTGGGCAAGAAGTGAAAATTCCAGAAACAACTGAAAAATCTCTGCATATGGGAAATGTGAGAAGTGTGGAGAGATCTTTGGAACTGGGAGGTGTGAGCAGAACTTTGGAGCCAGCCCTGCAACCCTCAGTTATATCTGGGAGTTTGAGCATGACGCAGGGCAGCCCCGTGGAGGGTTCAGGTGTCCTGAAAGCAGGCGTAGGTTTGCAACATCCTTTGGCAATATCTGCAGCCACCCCTGTGACCCATGTGGAAATAAAAAGTGCCAAAACACTCCCAGGACCAGGAGCTGTGACAAAGATGAAGGATACGGAACCAGCTATGGGAAATGTGAAAGCTTTGGAAACAGCCGTGGAACCTGTGGGTGTTGCAGCAAAAGATGTCAGAGCAGCTCATGAAAGTCTGCAAGGCAAAAATGTGGAAGGTACCACAGGTCCTGCGACGGCACTGGGTGCATCAGGGGCGTTCCTACAACATGGAGTCTCGACAGAAATGAGGAGTGTGGACAGACCCCAGGGATCTGCGCTTCCAGCAGGATTGACAGGTGTGAGTGTGGTTGCAGAGGCAAAAGGATTAAGAGCAACTTCAGAACCCACAGCGGTTGTACAGACCTTCGTTCCCCGAGCAGCTCCAGGAGTCCAGGTGGCAGAGGGTTTTAGAAGTCCACAAGCAAAAGATTCAGAAGGTACTTCGTTGCTGGGAGAATCGAGACCTGAGGGTGAATCACACGTGAGAGGTTTGGCATCTGCCCCGTCTTTGCAGAAGGAAAACACACAAGGTCCAGGAGGAGTCCTGAGACCGGCGGCTGTAGTGGAAGCAAAAACTTTTACAACAGCTTCGATGTCCTTACAAGTGGAAGGTGTGAAAGCTTCAGAAGAAGCTGTGCATTGTGGGACTGTTGCAAGTCCAGGACTTCTTGCCTTAGAAAGGACTCCTGAACCTGTGGTTGTGCACGAAAGCACGGAACCAGCTAGAGAGGCTGAGGCGTCGGCAGGGGTGATGCCGTGGCAAACCACAGCAGAGAGAGAAGCTCTGCGTGCAAGCCAAACAGAGAGTTCCATCATTTCACAGTCACAGCTCATGACACACACGAGAACCTCACAAACCGAGGTGCTGAGGGAGAGAAAGGATTCGGAACACGCTCCAGAAGCAGAGACAAGGAGCAGAGAAGCAATCCTAGAACCTGTGCAAACTTCAGAAACCAGTTCAAAATCAGTTCAGGAACAAATAGTAGGTCATTCAGCAGCAGCATTGGAGTCTTTGCCCAGAGCAGAAGAAAACAGTATGGCATCGGGAGTACCAACAGGATTGACAAGTGTGCACACTCAGGGATCTGCTGCAGAACATGGAATTGCAGGAAGGAGGATCGGCACACAAAGAAACGAGCCCTCAGAAATGGAGAAAGCAAAATATCTGGAGCCAGCATCAGAAGCTGGAGGAATGAGGTGGTTGGAGAGCACGAGAGAGTCTGCAGCAGTAGAGGTGAAAGGTTCTGGAACAGGTAAAGAGCTTGAGGTACCCACGAGTGATGCTTCAGCAGGTGTTCCAGAACACTTGCATGCTGAAAAGCAAGAAGAGCTTCAGGTAGTTCTAGAAGCAAAACCTGCTGCAGAGTGGAAGAGTTCAGAAGAGGCTCCAGAAATCTTGGGTGCTTCTGAAATGAAATCTTCTGAAGCAGTTCCAAAACCAGAGGATGTGAAAGGCCTGGAAACAACACTGGAACACGAAGCGACAGCCGAGGTACAATATGTAGAAGGAGTGCAGAGTCAACAGGTGGAGGATATGCTCATTGAGAAGGAAGATGTGGAGCAGACGCAAATATCTGAGCCTATCGTAGCAGAAACAGTTCTCAGTTCTTCACATGCAGCAGAGGAAAAAGATTCAGCAGAGACTCCTGTAGCAGAAACACCAGATTTGGAAACAGCTCCTCGTACTGATGTAGAGCCGAAAGATGCAGAAGCAGCTGTAGGGTTGGAGGCAGAGACAAAAGATGCGGAAGCAGCTCCGGTACCTGACACTGATGCAGAAGCAGGTCCAGAACTTATAGAGGAAGGCCAGTTGGAAGACACTCCAGAGGCTGAGGATGTCAAAGAAGCAACTCCAGAAGAAGACTCAGAGAAAAGAGACTCAGAAACATCCGATGTGCAACCTGACGTGGCGGCACGAATGAAGGAGACTCTGATGAGGCTGGAGAATGTTATTGAAAAAAGTAGTCATAGAACCAGCGAGAAAAAACATGATTCGAAGAAACAGAAACGGAGCCGTTCCAAGTCACAGTCCAGGTCTAGGAAGCGGAAGAAAAAATCAAGGTCGCGTTCTACTTCCAGGCGTTTGACCTCTAAAAGAGCACGTTCTAGGAGCAGAAACTATTCGGTTTCCAGAAAAAAGCATTCCAAATCTAGGTCCCGATCTGTGGAGAAGAGAGAGAGAAGAGTGTCTTCCCGGCGGTCCAGGCGCAGGCGTTCCAGGTCATCTGACCGTTACAGGTCTAAATCCAGATCTGCAGAAAAGAGATTGTCCAGACGGAGACGTTCCAGGTCGTCTGACCACTACAGGTCTAAATCCAGGTCTGTGGAGAAGCGACTGTCCTCCCGAAGGTCCGGACGCAGACGTTCCAGGTCTTCTGACCGCTACAGATCCAAGTCCCGGTCAGTGGAGAAGCGACTGTCCTCCCGAAGGTCCGGACGCAGACGTTCCAGGTCTTCTGACCGCTACAGATCCAAGTCCCGGTCAGTGGAGAAGCGATTGTCTTCCCGAAGGTCCGGGCGCCGACGCTCCAGGTCGTCTGACCGCTACAGATCCAAATCCAGGTCAGTGGAGAAGCGACTGTCCTCCCGAAGGTCCGGGCGCAGACGTTCCAGGTCATCTGACCGCTACAGATCCAAATCCAGGTCAGTGGAGAAGCGACTGTCCTCCCGAAGGTCCGGGCGCAGACGTTCCAGGTCATCTGACCGCTACAGGTCTAAGTCACGGTCAGTGGAAAAGAGGTTGTCCTCCTGGCGATCCCGCCGCAGACATTCCAGGTCCTCTGACCGTTCAAAATCTAGATCCAGGTCTTCAG
Organism: Mohoua ochrocephala; assembly: GCA_013398855.1. Taxonomy (NCBI): domain Eukaryota; kingdom Metazoa; phylum Chordata; class Aves; order Passeriformes; family Acanthizidae; genus Mohoua; species Mohoua ochrocephala. The sequence continues at coordinate 74,486 of VZTA01020560.1, forward strand.
AAAAGGGAGGAGGCAAAGAATACTCCTGGAGGTTCAGACATCGGTCTGGTTCCTCTGATCGTTCGAAATCCAGGTCGAGATCTGTTGAGAAAAGAGGTCGGAAGGCATCTGTACGGAGGTCGAAACGTCAGCGCTCAAAGTCCTCAGATCGCTACAAGTCTCGATCCAGGTCAGTAGAAAAAAGAGATCGAAAGCAATCGTCGCGGAAGTCTAAACGTCAGCGCTCCAAGTCCTCTGACCGTTACAAGTCTAGATCCAAATCGGTGGAAAAAAAGAAGGAATCCTCACGAAAATCCAAGCGTCGACGCTCAAAATCTTCTGACCGTTACAAGTCTAGGTCTAGGTCTGTCGAAAAAAAGCGCAAGGAGTCCTCAAAAAAATCCAAACGGAAACGTTCCAAGTCCTCTGACAGTGTTAAGTCAAGGTCCAAATCTGTAGAAAAAAAAGATAAGTTATCCTCAGCAAAGTCCAGTAGCAAGCATGCGGAGTCTTCTGAGTTTCAGGAGTCAGCCAAAGGTCTCGATAAAGATGTCCCTCAATCTTCTGGAAGTGAAGGTAAATCCTCTAATGGTCCCACATCAGTGGCTTTGTCTGATGAAGGAGTTAACGGCCCAGTGCTGCCACCATCATTTGGAAGTGGACTTTCCAAAACTTCGGAGGGCCTTGAGGAAAGTTCCTCATCTGTTGAAAAAGCAGCGGATCTGCAGCATTCTGCCACATCTGAATTTGATACATCCAAAACCCCAGATGACCAGGAATTGAGATCCACATCTGTGGAAAAAACCCAGGATTCAGAGCTGTCTATGACATCTGAAAATGGATCGACTGAAAAAGCAGCAGCTGAACTTCCATACTCCGCATCCAAGTCAAGATCCTCATCTGTTGAAAAAAGGGGAGATCTAGAAACTTCTTCAGTAGCAGAGTTCCATCTCTCTGCATCCCGTGAAGATGAGTCCAGAACTGCACCTCTCAGAGAAGTAGAAGGTCCAGAGCTTCCTCCAGCACTTAGAAGAGACATGCAAGTTCAGTCATCTTCTCTCCTGTCCGAAGGTGGGCTCTCCAACTCGTCTGATGGTCACGAATCACGGCATGTCCCTGGTGAACACACAGAGCTTTCACGGGTTCTGCAAGTACCTGAACATGAGTCTTCCCAGCTGGCTGACAGCCCTGGAGCAGTGGAAGCTCAGAGGCCTTTCCTGCCACCTGAAATGATCCGCCCTGTGATTCCTGATGGCTGTCAGTCGGGCCAGGAGCCTTCTCTGGCTTCTGACAGTGGACACTTCATGTCTCCTGACGGACGTGGATCAGGATCCAGCTTTGCTGCACCAAGAGAGGAGCTTCCATTGTCTGTAGGCGAGTCCTTTAAGTCACCACATGGAAATGAACAAAGATTTTTATCTGTTGAAAAAGTCAAAGCACCAGATGTTTCCCTCACATCTGTGTGTGGTTCCGACCTGGTTTCAGTGTCTTCTTTTGAAGTTCATGAGTCCAGATCATCTGTGGACAAAGGTTTAGACGGTCCAACACTTCCACAAGTCCTTGAGGTTGACTGCTCCAGATCTTCGGAAATCCACGAGTCGAGATACCTGACTGGAAAAATAGACGGTGCAGGATCTTTGGTGATGTCTAAAAGTGGGATTCCCATATGCCACGATGGCCACAAAGCAAAGTACAATTCCTTTGAGCAAACAGAGAGTGCAGAACTGTCAGTGGCGTCTGAGCTCCGGCGTTCCATCTTTCCCGAAGGCTATAAATTGACATCTGCTGCAGTTGAAAAAGTGGAGATCCAGAAGCCTTCTCTCTCACTGGAAAGTGGGTTTTCTGTGTCTGCCGATGGCTGTGAATCAGTGGGCACACCTGAAAAACTACAGCCCCCGGTGACTGCCGTGACCTCGGAAGGTGGGATTCTGCTGTTGCCCGACAGTCACGAGCTGAGGCCCGTCCCTGCGGAAGTGCTGAAATCATCTGAACTGAAACACTTTGCGTCCCCCGACGGCTACAAGCTGAGATCTGCCTACAGTGAAGAAATACAGGTGCACGAGCCCTCTCTGATACTGGAGAGCAGGTGTTCTGTTGCCTCTGATGGTCATGAGTTGGCATCCACCCCTTTTGAAAGAGCTGAGGAGTCTTCTCAAGTGTCTGAAAATGAGTACACCATAGGGCTTGATGGCCCGGAGTTGACATCAACCCCTGCTGAAAAAGCAGAGCTGCGGAAGCTTTATCAGATGCCTGAAGAAAGATGTCTGGAGTCCCTTGACAGCCGGGACCTGCGATCACCCTCTGCTGAAAAGACACAGGTTCAACAGCCTGCTTTGGTGTCTGAAAATGAATATGCTGTGTCCTGGGTGGGCCAGGAGTTGAAGTCCAGCTCTCCTGAGAAGGCAGAGATGCAGGAGGAGGCTGTGGTTCCTGACAGTGCCGTGTCTTCTAAAGATCACAGATTGTCATCTTTCTTGGCTGGAAAAGCAGAAGTGCAGGAGCGTTCTCTGCTGCCTGAAAATGAATATGGTGAGTCTCCTGAGGGCCAGGAGGTGACGGCCAGCCCTGCTGAGAAGGAGGTGCAGGAGCCTTCTCTGACACCTGGCAGTGAATATTCCATCTTCCGTCAAGGCCGAATACTGCGGTCTGGCCTCGCTGAAAGCGCAGCGGTGCAGGAGACGGTGCTGGTCCCAGACAACCAATACGCTGCATCTCCTGAGGGGCAGGGGCTGCTTTGTGCTTACACTGAAAAACCAGAGGTGCAGGAGTGTTCTTTGCTGTCTGAAAACGAGTACGATGCATCCCCCGAAAGGCATCATTTAAGATCCAGTCCTGTTGAAAAAGAAGAATTGGAGGAACCTTCTGAAGCCTCTGAAAGTGAAAGTTCAATATCCACCGATAGCCAGTCTGCCGTTGCTGGAAAAACAGAGGTACAGGAGTTGTCCTTGTCTGAAGGTGAATGTCCCATGACCCCTGAAGGTCAGGAGCTGCAGTCCAGCCCTGCTGAAAGAGCAATAGCCAAGGAACCTTCTCTGGCATCTGAACATGCTCTGTCACCCGAAGAGTACGAGTCAAGATTGGCACGTGCTGAGAAAACAGAGGGTGTGGATTCTGCTTTGACAGCTGAACGTGACCATCTCTTTTTTGAGAGCCAGGAGGTGAGTTTCACCTCTCTTCGGAAAGCAGGCGTGCGGGACCATTCTCCAACGCCTGAAGAGGAACAGGATGGGCAAGAGACGAGATTCACCGCTGTTGGAAAAGTAGATGGTCTCGAACCTTTGACACTGAACGACAGAGCCTCCGTGTCCCCTGATGACAGTGACTTGAAATCCATCCCTGTTGAGAAAATGGATCATGCAATGCCTTCTTTAATGCCTGAAGGTGGGCACGCGTCTCCTGATAACTACAGCGTGAGGTCGGGCCCTGGTGAAGAAAGGGGGGATCTGGAGCCCTCTTTGAGATCTGAGCGTAGATACTCCACGTCTTCCTATCAGGAAGGTCACGAGCTGAAGTCTCCCATGGAGGAAGAGGGTCTGGAGTCCTCTGTGACTTCTGAACATAGACGATCTGTGTCTCCTGACGGTCATGACCAGAAATCCACTGTAGATGAAGAAATGGATGATCTGGAGAGGCGTTCCACTTCCCCTGAGGAGCACGAGTCAAGATCTAGCATTGGTGAAGAAGCAGAGGATCTGGAGCAGCCTTTGACAACAGAACGCAGGTGCTCCGAGTCCTCCGATGAGCACGAGTCAAGGTCAACCACTGGAGAAGAGGCCGAGGATGCAGACGGCTCCTTGGCAGCTGGAAGAAGAGACTCCGTGTCCTCTGACGACCGTGAGTCGAGGTCTGCTGCTGGGGAAGACGCAGAAGATGGGGAACCCTCCTCGACAGCTGAACGTAGACACTCCACATCTTCTGATGACCGTGAGTCGAGGTCTACAGCTGATGAAGAAGCAGAGGATTTGACAGCCGAGCGTCGCTCCGTGTCTCCTGATGGACGTGAGTCAAGGTCGACTGTTGGCGAGGAAGGAGAGGAGCAGGAGCTCTCTTTGACAGCTGAGCGTAGACACTCCACGTCTTCAGACGAACACGAGTCGAGGTCTACTGCTGGTGAAGATGCAGAGGATGTGGAACCCTCCTCGGCAGCTGAACAAAGAGATTCCACCTCATCAGACGAGCAAGAGTCGAGGTCTACTGCTGGTGAAGAAGCTGAGGATGCGGAACCTCTGACAGCTGAACACAGACGTTCTGCATCCCCTGATGGGGCTGAATCGAGGTCTACCACCGGTGAGGAAGAAGGAGAGGATGCAGAGCCCTCTTTGACAGCTGAACAAAGAGAGTCCACGTCGTCAGATGAGCACGAGTCCGAGTCTTCCAGCGGTGAAGAGGAGGGAGACGATGCGGAGCCCTCTTTGGCAGACGAAGAAAAGCAGGATTCCATGCCTCTTGAGCAGTCAGAGGAACAGGACTCTTCCTTTGTCCCTGAGAGCAGACGTTCTGAGTCTTCCGAACGTGAAAAATCCAGATCCAAATCTGTCGATAAAGCATCTGACAAAGAGTCTCCGCAGAGATCTGTGAGCAGACACTCAAAGTCTCCGGCTCGCCAAAAGAGTCGGTCCGTGTCTGTAGAGAAAGCAGCAGACAAGGAGTCCGTGCGGAGGTACCGACGGAGACGCTCCAGGTCCACAGCTCGCCAGAGGAGCCAGTCAACATCCGTAGAGAAAACAGCAGACAAGGAGTCCTCGCGGCGGTCCAGGCGGAGACGCTCCAGGTCCGCAGCTCGCCAGAGGAGTCAGTCCAAGTCTGTGGAGAAAACAGCAGACAAAGAGTCGTCCCGCAGGTCCAGAAGCCGACGCTCCAGGTCCTCGCAGCGCAGATCCAAGAGATACGATACGGACTCGCGCTCCAGACGCAATCGCTCCAGGTCAGCCACACGGAGAAGGGCGTCACGATCTCGCTCCAGCTCGTTGTCACGTTCCAGGCACAGGAGGAGGAGCAGGTCGAGGTCAGCGTCGCGAAGGCGGCGTTCCTTGTCGAGAGACAGGCGCAAGAGGTCTCAGAGAAACAGATCGAGGTCCACCGACAGGAGAAGGAGAAGATCCGACTCGAGAGACCGTAGGATATCGCTCCGATTGCGGAGCAGGAGTCGGACCCCTCTTCGCCAGAGGCGGTCGCGGTCCAGGGGAAGGAGACGGAGCTCCAGCAGGTCCCCGATCCGACTGCGGCGCTCGCGGTCTTCGGGGAGAAGGCGCTACAGCAGATCCCCCGACCGGCGCAGGTCCAGGTCCTTGGAGTTCTCCAGCAGATCACCCAAACGTCTTACAGACCTGGGTAAGTGACTGCTTTGTTTTCAGTGGTTCCGTGGCAAGGCGGTGGTGGGTGGGATTGCACAGTCTGATTATAGCTCTGCAGCATTCAGAAGGAATTTCTTGGAAGTCCCTCTGCGTTAGTTTTAAGCGGTGACTTCCAGTAGGAACTTTTATGTTGGAGCGGTATCAACGCTGAGCGTTTGAATGAAAGCCTCTTCAGAGCCAGTTTTACCTTGGTTCTAGAGCTTTTGTGCAAAAGCAGCGTGTTGCAGTCTTGAGGAACGCTCTACATGGTGATAGTAAAGGCCAAGTGCTTGTATGTAAGAAAGTTTGGAATTTCTGCTTTTCCTGAGAGCAAAGGTCATTCAAGTGCCAGCTGGAGAGTCCCAGGCTCTGTTGGCAGCTGTTCCCAATACTCCGTCTCACCTCTTTCCCATGGTAAGAACTTAGAGGAAAGAGAGACTTGTTTCTCAAAATAGTCCCAGACTCAGCAGATCATAAAATAAAATAAAATAAAATCTTACGAGCTGCATCTTTTCTCTGTGCTTAGAGAAGCTGTGTTGTTTCCTCGGGTAGTGAGTTAGGTCAGGGGAAAGAAGGTATGAATTGGGAGCTGAGCTCTTGCACAGTGTGTGAGGAAACCTGTGGTGGACTTGAGGTTCTGAACCTTCCAGTCCTGCCTCAGAGTTACCATGGAAGCCTCCCAGTTAGGAAATTATTTGCAAACTGGCAGAAGGCTTAATTTGTTTTCATTTCCTATTTCTATGTTAGGGCTGTCCTTTTCTCCTTATTAAAACAAAATACTGCTTTATTAACAGTTTTGCATCTAATTGCATTTTAAGCAAGAGCACATTTTACTCAGAGCTTGTTTTTCTGCTTGGTGGTTTTGGGCTATGTCTGGGGAGATGAGACTTCCTCCAGAGCTTTGAGAGCTTTTCAGAGGTAGTTAATGAGGAAACTCTGGAGTTTATGCTGTGCAGGAAGGACTCAATATTGCCAAAACTGCAATGAATCAGTGAAGTAAGAGACATCAGAACTTGAGGGGTTGGAGGATGTTGGGTGCTGTAGTTGAGGTGCCATGCTTTGGGTTGCATTTGCAGTTTCACGTGCCCTCTGCACAGACCAGGCCTAAAGTCTGGAGCCACCCACTCCAATTTTTGTTACTTTGACAGAACATAAAAAATGCCCAATGCAGGTACAATCTTGTTTCGTTTGCCACAAGTGCTTCTTTACTGTTAAAACGAGAATCTATAAAAATAATAACTTTTCTTCATAAAAATAAATCTTTTTAGACAAGGCCCAGCTACTTGAAATCGCCAAAGCCAACGCAGCCGCCATGTGTGCGAAGTCTGGCGTGCCCTTACCCCCGAGCCTGATGCCTCTGCTGTCCCAGAAGAAGGATGACAAAGCCAACCAGAAGTCCTCGAGGGACACCCTGAAGGAGCTCACTGAGGTGAGGGAGCACAGCAGCATCAGACCTGACAATGACCACGCTGTGGGAGGTTGTCACTGCGTGCTCGTGTCACCTGGGAGCTGCCTCCTGTTCAAGATCCCGGGATCCCTGAGGCTGGAAAAGCCCTCCCAGCCCAGCCAGGCCAAGCTGTGCCCGATGGCCACCTTGTCCCCAGCCCAGAGCACTGAGTGCCACAGCCAGGCCTTCCTTGGACACCTCCAGGGATGGGCACTCCAAACCTCCCTGGGCAGCCCCTTCCAAAACCTGACCACCCTTTTGAGCCCTTATTCTCCCCACAGGTTTTTTAAGTCATCAAAACTGGTATTTTTTTAATTCAATGGAAATGCATGAAATCCAGTTATTTTGCTTTTTCTTATTTTTAGTTTAGATTCTGTTCTAATTTTGTACAAATAGGTCATTCTCCCTGCAGCCCTGTCAGTGAAATCCAAAGCTTTCACTCCTGATTTTTGGTTCTGGTGGTGTTAGTTATGGAATCCCAGGTTTGAGTTGGAAGGGACTTCAAAGCTCAGCCTGTCCCACCCCCTGCCATGGGCAGAAACACCTTTGGCTGTCCCAGGTTGCTCCAAGCCCCAATGTCCAGCCTGGCCTTGGACTTCCCTCAGAATGGAGAAAATCTGGGATAGAAAAGTGTCGTCATTTTTTTTTTTTTTAATTGCATCATCAGTGTGACAGTTCTGTGTTTGTAGAAATAATCTGAGATGAAGCAGTGTCCAAGTGCTGAGGAATAATCTGCAGTTGTGCCTGGGCTGGGGGAGCAGAAGTACTGGATAAGAGCTGAGCTGGTGCAGGTGCCTTGTGCTGACATCCTGGGTGGTTTTTCTCGTAACCTGACCAAGATCCAGCATAGCTTGTTGCTGATCTGGAGGCCCCAAACCTGCCCCTCCTTTCCCTTTCCAACTTTGGAGATCTGCTGGATGATCTTTCTGATCTTTTGACTCAAAGCTGGCCATAGAAACAGTGCAGGTGGTAGGAAATCAGTAAAGACATTTCAACCATAAAATTCTGGCCTCTTGAGAAAGTCTTTTTTGTCTTTTGTCCTTTTCTTCCTCTCTTTTCTTTTCCCCCCACACAGGCTCCTCCCAGTTTGACTGGGATATCCCCATAACACCTCTGTGTTTCACATTTAATTCTGTTGCTTATCAGATGGGAGTGTCTCACATAGCTGGCCACCACCACAATCATCCAGAAGGATCTGAGATCTTCTGGAGCCATCACTTCTGACAAGGTCCCTGCACCACCGGAGAACTGAGTCAGTGACCAAGGCCTGCCTGGCAAAACCGTGGTGGTGTTGGATAATTTGTGTAGAGTATCCAAAGTGCATCTGTTGATGCTGTTGCTAAAAGATTTTCCACCTCCTGGTTTAGTAAAGAAAACCCCTTTTGTGATAGAAATGTTCTTTGTGTGTTAGGGTTGAAAGTTCAGGTTTGCTCAGAGCTGACATTTCCCTCTGTTTTATTTCTCAGAAATGCAAGAAGATTGCTCAGAGCACCGATGATGTGATAGTGAACAAGCCCCACGTTTCTGATGAAGAGGAGGAGGAACGTCCTTTCTATAACCATCCTTTTAAGCTGAGTGAACCCAAACCCATTTTCTTCAATTTAAGTGTGAGTGCTACACATTTTCAATGCTTTAAATCCTGGGTCTTTTTAAATAATGCAAGTAATTCTACAGAAATTTGTCAGGGGTTGATAATCTTGGTGAAATTGGGAGTATTTCTTTATCAATTTAAAGAAACACTCCCAATTCCATCAAGATTAAATCGATAATCTTGGTGAAATTGTGAGTGTTTCTTGAAATGCATCTGGGAATCAAATGCTTTGAAGCATGGATTAGAATTTAAGTTTTGTTGGGGTTTGGGGTTTTTTGGGGTGGTGGGTGGGGTTTTTTTCAACTTTATTTTTGGGGAAGTTTGTGCCCATGAAAGTTTGTTCTGATTTTGCAGGATATAAAGCACTAAAAAAGCTTTAATATGCTCAGCAAAAATAGAAATAACATTGCTGTTTTTGTATAAATATGTATAGCTGGTGGTGTACACAAAATAGGCAGTAACACACATTTACATAAGGTGCAAGGTAGAAATGGGTTTAGATTTTTTATTGTATTGTTAGAAAAGGCTACAATGAAATTCAAGAAACCTTGGAATTCCTCCAGGCTCCGAGGAGGAATGTTCTATAGTGGCTATGGGATGCTCTGCCTCTTGGCCACGTTTTTGACCCTTTTAGTTGTGTTCTTTCTCTCTCCTAGTCTTAAAACCATTCCCATCCATATTCCTAGGAGTTTATCCAATATTTTCCAATGCTGCCAGCTGTGTTTGCCTCTTGGAAGGGAACCTGGCAGGGATTTCTGCAGGTTTTTAATGTATTAACAACACGAGCAAAACAAGGCCATAGACATCGTCTGCTCGGAGACTCGGGCTGCTGCTAAAAATAGCCCAGAATTAGAAACCCAAATGCTGAGAGCTGCTTTCTCTCCACTCATGTGCAGCTTTTGATCACACGCAGTGTTTTGCTGCCCAGGATTTTTACCTTGGAGGTTTCTGTGCAAAATGCCCCTGTGGCAGGTGGAGATTGCTCTCATGATGGGGCAGTTGGGGATTTTGCATTGCTGAAGTTGATTTAGGGGATTTTTCATCTTCTCTTACTGTGCAATTTGTGGCTCACTTGGGTGTTTTTAGGGCTGTGCCAAAGTGATTAATTATAAAAGTTGATTACTCTACAGTGAGAAGGACAAGTGTTGTGTAAAAACCAAATCCCAGGTGTCTGCAACAAAACCACCTCGTGGCTCTGGTGTCTTTTCAGGTCTTAACTTCTGTTCATTTTATTTCTTTCAGACTCCCAGCATAAAACCAGCGCCACCACCCCAACCAAAAAACCAGGTCAGCCTGTCCAAGGAATTCCCTGTTTCCTCTGGGTCTCAGCATAGGAAGAAGGAGGCAGACAGTGTGTATGGAGAGTGGGTTCCCGTGGACAAAAACGGCAAAGACGACGGCAAGGACGATGTTTTCCCCAAGCCAGCCATTGAGGTAAGGAAGGCAAGGAAAGCATATCATATAAGAAAACCAAAACCATCACCTGGGCAGTCTGGTACCAAATTGCAGTCTGGGAAAAAGAAAAAAAAGGGCACTTCAAAAGGTAGTGCCTAACAGTGCACTAAGCTAAGGAGCTGAGCTCTGCAAACTGGGGATGCTCACTTGGGCAGTGGTGGAAACAGCCTGTACCCATCCTGCTGCTGGCAACTGGTGACTTCTTGGTCTCAACAGAATTTAAACTGGAGCTGGGAGATGAAAAAAAACTCCCTCGTTCAGTTTCCTGCAGAGGTTAATTAATAATACCTTGAGATTTGCACAATAATGTACATAGTGCTAATTAAAATTGTCCCACCAGTCTTAGAACAAGTCCATCACATTGGAATGTAATCTTTTAAAAATTGTAAGTAGTTGCTAAAACTTCCACTTCCTCTGGATGCATTGATTTTTAGCTTTCCAGTCACACTTTCTCCCATGGCTGTTTTGCACGTGGCCTTCCAAAGGAGAATCTAATTGTATGGATAATAAACTAAAAAAACCAAAGCAAGTGGTTTTCCCCTCAAAATTTCTTCCAAAGAACATTTTGGGGGGGAGGGGAGGGGGGGAGAAGGGTTGTAATTAAGTAAATTAAATATTTAAGAGAGATGTAAATATTTTTAAATTGATGTTACCTCTGCACCTGCAGCCTTGTTCTCACACCTTCCAAGGCCAAACCCCAAAGCCTTCCCATCAATTTCTGACAAAGCCCTCTCGGCACTTGGTGCATTTTGTTTCTCAAGACCTTTCTGGTATTGTACAGTTCACTCCCTGAGGCACAGAAGGAATTTTCTTCTGGGTCTTTTACAGCACCAAAAGCACAGAGAATGTAACTTTTATATATATAAATATATAGCATTTTCATGGAATCCCTCAGAATTTGATGGTTGGGCACCCAATTCCTGGTTCCCTCAGCGCAGGTGGGAGCTGCACTTTGGGCTCTCCTGCTCCAGTAAAACCCTGAGATGTTTGTGCAGAATGTCATTCCCAGTATCATTGGAGTAAATATATTTAACATAACTTCCTTTCCTTCCTGTCGTGTGTACCTTTATAAATGCCTGTAACTATGTTGTCTGTTTTTATATTTTGTAAATAAATATTTTTATTTGCCTTTACCTTAACTTGGTTTGTGTTAAGGGTGATTTCAGGGGCGTTAGCTCCCAGCAGGCTGTGCCATCCATCCCCTGGGGTTTGGGAAGTGCAGGTACAGAGTTGCTGTGTGTTTCTCCAGGGAGTCTGACAGGTAACGCAGTGCTGCTCTGCTCAATCCTTACCCTGTTCAGGAGGACTCTGTGCTGGAAACGGCTCCCTTGGAGCAACATGAGGCAGATCAGCTCCCTTGCTGGGGCAGTGGAGAGCTGGGGGTGCTTGGAACTTTAGGAAGTTTCACCTAGAATTGACCTCCATTCCTTGTTGCTGGTTTTGCAATACTGTGACAGTTCTGATGCAAGTCTCAACATTAAACCCCACACCATTGGTTTTATTGCTGTGTTTTAATTCACAAGTTAGTTATGGGCTTAGTCTGAGATGACCCTGCTAACACATGACAGCTTGTTTTAATAAAACCCAATGCCTTAAAGTAGTTGTGTGTGGTAGCAGGAGATGGAGGGGAAGGTCTGGAGTGATCTGGAAGGCTCAGCGTGTCTGTAGCAGGCAGAGAGGGCTCTGAGGGAGGAGCATTTGGAAGTGCAGAGTGGCAGGGTCGGATTACCCCAGGTGCCTCGTGCAGAGATGCTGTTGGGATCTCAGGGTGCAGTAAATGCATTCGTGGCCCTCCAGAGTGTGTGAAAGTGCTGTTCATTGCCAGCCACATCCTGCTTGCTGCAGGGTTTGTGCTTCGTGGGGGCAAGTGTGAGACAGGGGGTCAGCCAGGGGAGCTCTGGGGGAGAACAGCACCTCGCTTCCAGCTGTGTTCCTTGCCTCAGTAACAACAACAACTTCTCAGACTTCAAGCAGAGATTTATTTTTGTTTTCAAGATCCAAAGCTGCCATCGAGTGTCTTGACATAACGCAGAGCCCTGATGGTCTCCGAAATGGAGAAGTGTTTGGGAGTTAACTCGGCAGGGAGTGTTGCTAGGCCCCAGTCCGGTAAAGCACTAAGACACCTGTTTAGCATGGCAGTGGTCCCCTGTGCTTTCATGGACTGCTTCCATGCCTTTGTGTATTGCTGGATTGAAACTTTTGGTGAGTAGAAGAACTTTTATTTATCTCCTGGACCAGTTTCACAAACAGAAAATTAAGGAATTATTTGAAGTATGTGAGAGAAACTTAAAAAACTCAGCCAGTGTGCATTTTAAACAGGCATTTTTATATCCATGCTGCTGTGTGAGGGAATTGTTAGGTAATATTTTAATTCTTCTTGTGCCTTTTTTATGTTCTGTGTGACAAGAAATAAGCACTGAGGTCAGTCCATAGGCACCAGGGACTTGTGGGGTTTTAGCTGTGTCTTGGTCAGTGCTAGAGATTCCAGCAATGATCTTCCCAACAGAAACACCTTTTGTCCTTAACACCAGCAAATTCCCCTCCCCATCTTAAAATCAGATTTAGTGGAGCACAAGGGCAATTCCTGTGTTTGGTGCCATTGTAGATGTTGCTATCTGTCTCTTCCTTTCAGTAGTTACTAAACTCTTGACCAGGTTCCTGGGACAGGGGGTTGTGGTTTAACAGTGTTTATTTTGTTCAGCTGAGTCAATTTTAAAGGAGTTTCAGTTTCCCCTGCTGGCCCTTTAGTACAGAATGGGTGAGAGGCCGAGGTTGAGAGAGTGACAGCAAAAGAGGAAGGGCTTTTACAAAGCAAATGAAAATGCAGTTCAGATTAACCCATCACCTTGATGTGTTGTGTGCCAGCTGTTGTTCTGATCATTGGTTTTTTTCTGTACCTCAAACAGTCCCAGCCCTTCCAGCTTCTGTCACGTCTCAAGAAATTCCATTTCTTTTTGCACACTCTTCCCTTTCTGCTTTCCAAACAGAATGATCCATAAAGTGCACATCCTTTGAGGAGCAGGGCACAAGGATTTTAGAAAAGAGCTGCACACCAGCCAGAATTCAGTACATTTTTACAGCCCCAAATGTTGTGGGTTTCTCTCCCGATGGCTTTTCCCAGGGTGAAGGTTTGCAGTGAGCTCCTTCATTTATTCCATGTTTTCACCAAGTCACTCTGCAACATCCTTTCAAATTTATTTTTCTTTGTTTTTTATTGTAGTTCAGCAGCACAGATGTGGATAATTCTTTCCAAAGCGGTGGATTCTGTGAGCTCACAGCCTGATTTTACTGAGTCCCTGAGGCTGGAAAAGCCCTCCCAGCCCATGGAGGCCAAGCTGTGCCCGATGCCCACCTTGTCCCCAGCCCAGAGCACTGAGTGCCACGGCCAGGCCTTCCTTGGACACCTCCAGGGATGGGCACTCCAAACCTCCCTGGGCAGCTCTTGCCAAGGCCTGAGCTCCCTTTCCAGGAGGAAATTGCTCCTGGTGTCCAAGCCGAGCCTCCCCTGGCCCAGCCTGAGGCCGTTCCCTCTCCTCCTGTCCCTGTTCCCTGGGAGCAGAGCCCGACCCCCCCCGGCTGCCCCCTCCTGTCAGGGACTTGTGCAGAGCCACAAGGTCCCCCCTGAGCCTCCTTTGCTCCAGCCTGAGCCCCTTTCCCAGCTCCCTCAGCCCCTCCTGGGGCTCCAGCCCTTGCTCCATCTCCATTCCCTCCTGGTTGAGGCTGAAGATGAAAATCTGAAGCACTGAAGTCAAGATTGTGGAATGCATCTGATTCACACTGGAATTATTTTATACAGACAAGTTTTTATTGTGACTTAATAGCAGAGTGCTCATGTGAACAGCTCTGCATGAATTTTTAGTTCAATTGCATTTAATTCTGTTGGTTAAGATCTCATGGAACAGTAAAATGCTTCTCTGTTTATTATGCACCAGAATTTTTTGTAACAAATAGTTCTTAGAAAATTAATCATTGGATATTTTGGGTGTTCAGGTGATTTTAAATTACCAGGTTGTTATAGTTTCAATTCAGATTTGTCTTTGTTCAGGAAAGCCCATCTTGTGTGGATTTGAGTAGCCCTGGGATTCTCATCACGTTGCCTCTTTCTTTGTCAAACCAACTTTTCTCTGTGTAACCCCTCTTGGTAGCCTTGATCCTCCAGCAGCTTTTTCCAGCTCAACTGGACGTTGCTGTGCTCTGCTGTGTTTTCACAAGTGCTCTTTTTCCTCCTAGTGCGTGGACATAACCACAGCCATGAACGACAGAGCAGTGGCCCAGAAAAGGCTCAATGAGAACTCCTTTGATCTGGAGGCCATGTGCATGTTGAACCGGGCACAGGAGCAGGTACGCTGGGGGCTCTCAGGAACTCTGTGGGGAACTCCAAGGAAATCAGCGTTTCCTTTCATGGCAGCTGATTTTTCTCACCTGTTTGAAGTTTGGAAACCCAGTTATGGGTCTGTGTTTCAAAGTTTTGCCTTGGTTTTGCACTTCCTAACTCTTGAGTTTTGCTGAGCTGCTTCATGTATTCTGTGTGTTTGCCCAAGTCCCTCCACGACATGGTTTCAAATTTATTTTTCTTTAAATTCTATTGTAGTTCAGCAGCACAGATGTGGGTAATTCTCTCCAAAACCATAGATTCAACAGTTTTGGGGATGAGGAAACCATGAGCTCTCTGGAGTTGGGCTTCAGGGTGACCATTCAGATGCTCAGATTTTGAGAGCTCCTGCTTTCCTCTGAGTGTCAGTGAACGCACCAAATATCAACAACGTGATGTGGAAATTACTGAGAGACAACAGAGAACGGAGAAGGAAAATGTGGAAGTGTTTATGTTGGTCTTACACTGGGTTTTGCCGTTGCAGATCGATGCCTGGGCTCAGTCCAACTCCATCCCAGGGCAGTTCACGGGGAGCACCGGAGCACAGATCCTGTCCTCGGACGAGCTCACCAACAGCGGGCCCCAGGCGTGGATCCGAAAGGTAGAAGTGACACAGACACTCCTGTCCCAGCACCACACTTCACAGAGCAGTCAAGGATTGCAAAATGCAAAACAAGTGCCTTACCCCGTGGCAGAGCACGTGCCCGGTGCAGCGGGCTGGGCTCAGGCCCTGTCCGTGCTGGGTCAAAGCTCTCGGTGTCACTAAGGCCGTGCCACTGTGCCACCAGCCACTGTGCCACTGACAGGACGTGGCTGGTGCTGCTGTGCTGGCAGTGGCAGATCCTTCACTGCCTCACTGGCACTGGGACACACCAGGCAAGGTTTGACCCCGCTGCTGTCCAAGTCAGCGGTTTTTGGCATCGGCTTCAGCGAACCGAGTCCCAAACTGCTCTTGTGTTTGCCTTGGTTCTCTCTGATTGCTCCTTTGCCTCTCTCTGGATCACCAGGGTTTTCTGGGAGCCAGAGATGTGGAGGATTAAAGCAGGAGTCGCAGTTAATAAGTCACTGATGTTATTTATACGTGGTGCAGTAGTTCCCTCTCGCTGTGGGTTATCACTGGCTGGTTTTGGGCTGTGGCGCGTCCTCCATGCACGTGTTTTATACCTGTAGTTATTCAAGCTGCATCTTTGCCAATGAACACTGATCTGGTGCTCTGTCAGGAAGTAGAGCTGAGGAATTCAAGCAACCTCCACCTTCCAGGCACAAGGAATAATGAGTTAAGCTGGTCAGTCTTGCAGGTGATGCAGCTGAGTGTGTATCAGCTTGGGTTAGGACACCCTCCAAACTGGGAGGTCAGATTTGAGGCTTAGGTGGAGTTTTCCGTAAAAGTTGGTGTCGGCTGAGCACAAAAGTCTGGAATTATAATATCCTAAAAATAGAAAGATTTTTGCCAGGATTCACTCACTGGTTTTTCCACTTCATACCAAGCAGTGCAGAGAGCCAGGAAACACAGATTCGAGTCACTGGCCAGAGGGGAATCCTTTGGGTTCTTGTCAGTGTAAATGCAGAATGTACAAGATCAAGTCTGCTTTGAACAATTAGGAACAACTGAGATTGTAACCAAATGCTGCCTTTGATGAAGACAATCCTTGTCCTTGGCAGAGGAGCTCAGAACTGCAGAGCACAGGGATGTGTTGGTGAGGAAGGAGATTGGCAGGGCTGTGAGGGGAGGCTTCTCCCTGTCTGCAGCACCTGCAGTGGGTTCCCCAGGCTGTGGAAGGGGAGCAGCTCTGAGCAGCTCTTTCCCAGACCTCCTCCCTGGAGTCTCCTGTGATGGCAGTGACGGGAGGGGCTGCTCACAGAAGTGGAGTGGAAAGGGCCAGGTGTGTTTTCCTGGTCTTCCAGCTTCACTCAGGGATCTGCTTTAAACCAACCCAACTAAACAAACCAAAACAGCAGCCAAAAAGCCAAACACAAACCCAACAAAATGCTTCATGGGCAGAGGATGGGAGAAGAGTGTGGTTTGTGCTTGTGGACACGACTGCTGCGAGGAGCAGAGCAATGTTGGAACATTTTATTGGATCTGGGCTTCAGTGAGGCAGCAGCAGCAGCTCTCCTGCCCTTCCCAGGGCTGGGAATGTGCTGTGGTTGCAGTGCAAGCTCTGGGGCTGGGCACAGAGGAGGCTCCTGCTGGGAGCAGGAGGAGTTGGTGGGTGAGAGGCAAGGACAAAGTCCTGTTCCTGCTCTGGCATTCCCCAGCTGCTCTCCTGCTCTGCCACATTCCCCCTCCAGGACAGCCCAGAGCTGCTCGGGAGTGCCCTGGGGGTTCAGGGGTGCTGGGGTCTGGGAAAGCCTCACACAGCTTCGTGTGGAGTCAACTCGGGGCTGCAGGAGGATTTCACAGGAAGAAGTAGGGACGTGGTTCTGAATCCATGTTATCTTTCTCAGGGACAGGAGTGCAAACCGCCCATGAAATGCAAAGTACTGGTTGTGTGTTACTTGGACACCTGAAATGGTGTCACAATTATCAGTGTAGCACTGAGGAGTCAGGCTTGTGCTCCCTTTTTGGCCTAAAAATTGCATCTTAACATTAAAATAACCTGGTATTTTTCACTCGGGCCAGGAGTTGGGCTTTGATCCTTGTGGGTCACTTCCAACTCGGGCTGTTCTGTGTTGCTGTGATTTTTGTCTGCAGGCAGGGCTGTGGAGGTCCTTGGGGGATGTTGTGTGTGTGAATTAATGCACATTTCTGGCTGGGGCTGTTTGCTGAAGGCATTTCCCTTGGGAATTTGCCACGAGAGGAGCTGTGACCATCCAGCAGAGACTGAGCCTGTGGCAGCCACTTAATTTGGGTCTCAGGAAATACAGAATTAGAGCAGGCACAGCCACTGGGTGTGACAGAGGTCACCACAGCACCAGGGAGGTGGAACAGGAGAGCCGAGTCAGGAGGGCAGGAAGAGGAAGGGACTTGGGGAATTTGTTTGCTGAGCTCTGTCTTCACTTTGCATTTCGTGGATTTGACCTTTTTTTGTCCTTTCCCAGTGGCTCTGGAGAGGTAATATGCACTCAAACCAAACTCTGCCTGGGATCTCAGGTTGGGAATCAGGTGCTGCAGTGGTTCACGTGGAGCACTGGGGTGGGGATGCCAAGTAGGGATGAGGTTTATGTTTCTAACTCATGGACTAATTCATGGTGTTTACGTGCAGGGGCCTGAGCAGGGCCCGTAAAGGAGTGACGTGGTGTTGGGTATAAAGCACTGAGGAACAATCTCACCTTTCCCTTTGAAAAGTGGCTTCTGTTTCAGTTTGTCACCATCAGTGTAATCAGTTCACAAATGTGACTCATCTTTTCTGAAGGTTGCTTCTATTTTTATTCCCTTTTTCCTTCCAAACACACTGTGCTGCTGAAGAAATGTCAGAGCAACTGGTCAAATATTTTTTTGTATTTCCAAGCAAATTCTGTTGAGGTCTATTTACTCCCCCTTTCCCAGACTCACCACTTGCTTCTGGATTTATCAGCTTAATTCTGGAGCCTGAACTTGCTCCCCAAACCCGGGGTTGTGCTCAGGGGTGGCCCTGGGGAGCTGCTGGGTCACTCACTCGTGCTGATCCCTGGGGTGCAGAAAGTTCTGGAAAGCGTGAGCCTCCTTTCCATTCTTCCAGGCACAGCAGAGCAGAACTCCTCTCGGGGTGGAGGTAAAGCTGAGCCTTGTGGCTGCCCCTTGCAGGACTGCTGAGCTTCCAGCCGGGTCCCTGAGCCCAACCTGGCGTTCCTGCTGGGAACAGGGAGCTTTCCGTGGGAGCCAGGGTCGCCTGGCAAAGCAGAGCAGCTCTGTGCTCATGAGATACTGGATACTGGGAAGGAATTCCTGCCTGGGAGGGTGGGCAGGCCCTGGCACAGGGTGCCCAGAGCAGCTGGGGCTGCCCCTGGATCCCTGGCAGTGTCCAAGGCCAGGCTGGACACTGGGGCTTGGAGCAGCCTGGGACAGTGGGAGGTGTCCCTGACATGGCAGGGGTGGCACTGGATGATCCTTAAGGTCCCTCCCAACCCAAACCAGTCTGGGATTCCATGATTCTGTGATTAGTGAGTTCTGTAGGACTGGCTCCCCCCAGTCCTCTGACTCCTGCTTTTCCCAGCCATTCCTTTTCCCCTGCTGCTGTGCAAAAGCTGAGAGCAGCACCTGCAGGTGCTTGGGAACACAGGGCCTGTGAGGCATCTGCTGGGATTCTTCAGCAAGGGATTCCTCCTCCTGTCTGTGGGAGGGAACGGGGCTGCTGCTGGAAGGGCCAGAGCACCTCCTGGTTCAGCAGCCAGCCCAAATTCCCTCCCTCAGGATCCCTGCAAGGTGCCACAGGGACCAGATCGTGGTCAGAGCTCCAGGAGTGTTTGGGCACCGCTCCCAGGGATGCCCAGGCTGGGATTGCTGGGGTGTCTGTGCAGGGCCAGGAGCTGGACTTGGATGGTCCTTGTGGGTCCCTTCCCACTCAGAGATGCTGTGATTTAATGGGAAATTCTGCTGCCTGGCACAGGTTTTTCCAAAGCCATGCTCGTTCCTGGAACTTGAACTTCCTTGGGGTTCAAAGCAACCTTTAGTCCAGCCCTGGGCTGTACCTGAGCTGCCACCCCCTCCCTGCCTTCAAGGCTGTGTTGTCTTTGCTTCTGAAATTGTGGCTCCAAAGAGTCAGCCTGAAGAATCAGGAAGGAAGTTGATTAAAAGTGCTCTAAACCCTCTGAAGGAATCAGGTTTTACCTTCTCTTTAAAGCAAGTGCTGGCACAAGAGTGTGGCTCTTTAGTGTTTCCGTGCTGGTGGAATGGAAGTGGGATTTCATGGAATTCAGAGCCCAAAATAAAAGGAAAAAGGTGTCAAATTGTCCTGCAGGCTCTCTCAAGATTAGCGAGTGACAGAGAAGTGATTTTGTAAATAATGAGTTAGTTCTGACAGCAATAACCAAATGCTCAGAAACCTGGGGGTTCTTGTGTTCCATCCCCTTTAATTTGTATCTGCAAAGGGCCAGAGCTGCTCAGGAGTTTTGGGAGACTCAGCCTTGGATGGTTTCTAAAATGAGGAGAATTGTGGCTCTTGCTTCCCTGCTTTTGTGAACATTTCTGTTCCTTCTGTGGTTTCCAGTGTGTTCCAAACCCAGCACCAGTTTTACCCCCACTCATTAAATCATGGGCTGAGGGAAGTTTCTGTCATCAAATTAGAAAGAAATACAATGCACAGGTGGCATTAGGAGTTTACATTCACTTCATTATTGAAAGAAAAAAGCCAAACCAGAATCAAAGTGAAAGAGCCTTTTCCTTGCTGCAGACCTTTGCTTCCTCAGCGAGCTGAGTCCAAGTGGGCTTCTCCTGGCTCCTTTCCCACTGGTGCCAGAATTCCTTTCTCTAGCCTTTTAGTGGGATGCACAAGTATTTGTGTATTCTGGAATTAAATTATTATTAATAATAATTATTATTAATAATAATAGTAAATTTGGAAGTCGTCGTTGTCCTGGTTGGTCAGGCTGAAGAGTCAGCAGAGTGTACAAAATTCCTGCTGAAGTTCCCTGCCAGAATCCTGGATTCGCCCATGGAAGAGGTGCTTTAACAAGCTGCCCTTTGGAGCTTAGAACTTTCTATTTCCAGTTTTTGGAGTTTGTTCAGGCTCTGGTAATTCCTCTGGAGGAGCTCAGGGCTTGGGTTTTTGGCCAGGAACAGGATGTTTTGGTCCTGTCCTGTCCTTGCTCCAGCCCTGAGTCAGGCCATGTCCAGGTGTTTGGGAAAGCCGTGTGAGCCCGCAGTGACCTCAGCAGGAGCTTGCGCTGTGTCCTTTGTGAACTGAACACACGCCCGTGGTGCTGGAACAGCCGGGGTCCCACGCCCAGCTTCACTGGTCCCACCCCAGAGCCCAGCTTGGTGGCCTGGGAGCGCTCCTCGCGTGGGATGTTCCTGGAAAAGAGGGGAGGAGGGACTGGGAAGCGAGGGACAGGCTGTGGAGGGGTGTGGATGTTGTGTTCCTGGGGCTGCACCAGCCCCAGCTCTGCTCCTCCAGCCACGTGGATCCGTGTGGATCCAGAGGGGGATTTCCTGGGCACAGGCAGAGATTGGGAGCACTCCTGGCACAGCCCCCCCAGCAAGGCTTTCCTGTCACACTGTGCTGCCAGCCCCAGGGCAGGGGCCGGGCCCGGCCGTGTGTCGGAAATCCCTGACAAACGCGTGGGCTGCCGAAGGAACGCCTGGGGCTTTGGTACCTGCAGATGGAAACCGGGCACCTGGGGGCCCTGGGAGCCCAGGGATCCGTCAGCCCTGGGGGAGTGACTGTGCTGAGCTCCAGGAGCGTTGGGACAGCTCCCAGGGATGCCCAGGCTGGGATTGTTGGGCTGTCTGTGCAGGGCCGGCGCTCGGAGCCCGTGCTCCCGACGGGTCCCTTCCGCGATTCTGTGAACTCTGGGGAACTCCTGGTCTGGCGAGCACAGCTCCAGAGGAAGCAGGAACCCAAGTGTTGTGTGAACGTGCCTCGGCAGTGAGCGAGCCCTGCCCAGCTCTGCGGGGCCGCCTCTGCTCCGGGGCCGCCTCCGCTCCGCGCAGCGTCCGACGGCCGCCCCGCGCCGGGCTCGAACCTCGTGTCTGGGAAGGCAAGCAAGGTTCTGCTGTGATGGAAATGCTTGACTTGCTTATGGGGTCAGCGGGGGGGCACGAGAGATGATAGTTCACAGAATAACCTGTGAACTTTCACCCCTCTATATGGAAACTTGTTTCAGGGTCAAATCCTTGTAGCCGCCTTCTTGCCACGGTCAGTGCCAGCCCTACTATTCACAACACTGCGGCCAGCGAGGCCTAGGTACGTAACATTTAAGGAGTTTTTACAGTTCTTTACATCAAAGCAGATGTTTAAACTTTCTGTTGATAAGCTTTCACCGTTTAACAACTTTTGTTAATGCTCATTTGAAAGAATGTGACGACTGCTGCTGCTAAACTGGGGGGCCAAGCGCCTTTTTCCGTTAAAATAAAGAGAGGGGAAAGCAAAACCTGTTTGTTCCATGTGGAATTTCAGAGTAGAACTTGAATGTGCAACTGCTGTGTAATGAATCAGGTGGGGAGAGGGTTTTTTTTAGATTTAAATACGCCTAAACAGCCTGTGAATGTCATGACTAAATGTGCTTGTGTTCTGTTGGACGAGGAGGTGCCCCTGGCACAGCCGTGCCGGGGATCAGTTCCCACTTCCCGAGCTGAGGAGATCTCTGGGATCAGAGCAGAGTGTTTAGAACCGGACGGTTGTCGCTTGATTAAACACATCTGTCTGCAGAGGGTCACTGCCACTTTGGGATCACCTTAGACTTTTCCTAAGTTGTTCTTTTTTGCCAAACATTGATTTGTGTCTCGTGTGTCCGCGTGAGTTCCGGGTTCCACGCACTGGTTTGGGCTAAAAATCCACAGAGCTCAGGTGGATTTTTTTTTTTTTTTTTTTCCTTAAATTGAGTCTGTGAAAAGTCGTTAGAAACATTTTTTGGAAGTTCCCACTTCTTATTTAAAATCCCAGCACTAACTTTAGGCCTTGTTTTACTTCTCTTTTTCTGGATAGGATCAGTTCTTAAGAGCAGCCCCTGTAACTGGAGGAATGGGAGCTCAGCTGATGAGGAAAATGGGCTGGAGAGAAGGAGAAGGGCTTGGGAAGAACAAGGAAGGCAGCGTTGAGCCCATCATGGTGGATTTTAAGACCGATCGAAAAGGTGAGTCCTGCCTTAAGAACATCTCGTGGTGTCTCAGCTCTCGTGGCTGCCTGGAGAGGGCCCTGTGGAGGCCCTTGGAAGTCAGAGGTGTTTTCTCTGTGGCTTCAGTGGGACAGATTCTGGGATTTTGCCTCAGGTTTGCCAAGGCCTGGGCTCTGTCCAAAGCTTTGTCCTTGTGGAAAAGCCACAAAGTGGCTGGTCTGGAGGAAGTGGCTGGAGCAGGAACAGGGTGGGATGGAAGATGGGATAGTGGGGTCAGTTTTACACTGGGGTGAGGACAGAGCTGAGAGCCCCAAGCTGAGCTTTGTGAGTGACTCACACTCAGGGATTTGGGACTTCCCTGTGGATTCTGGTCCTCTTTTTTGTCCCTCATTTCCCTGCTGCTCATCTCCAGTCTGATCCTGCTGGAGGCATCTTTGCACATCCTCAGGGCTGGTTCCAGAGGCAGCTTTAGCCTCCACTTTGCATGGAAACCTCACCTGTTTTCCGTGGTGTCCCCTCCATGGCCACAGGGGAGAACCCAGCTGGTCCAGCAGAGCCATCCAGTGAGTGCAGGCAGGGGTGCTGCTCCCTCAGCTTGGCCACTGTGGTTTGTGTGCTGAGTGCTGATGGAAACTTCCCATCTGAAACACCTCTGCATGTTCCGACTGCTTTAACTCCAGGATGCACAGTTCCAGCAGTCAGGATTTCTGATTCAGTTGTTCTGCTGTGCATGGAACAGAACAACAACTCCACACCGACTGTGGGTCAGATTCCTGCTGTTCTCAGTGTGTTTCCTGCACTGGGAACCTCCAATCCCATCTCGTGCCAAAGGATGGAAATACTCAGAGTTTTTATTGCAAGGCCAGGTTGGACACTGGGGCTTGGAGCAGCCTGGGACAGTGGGAGGTGTCCCTGCCCATGGCAGGGGTGGCACTGGGTGGGCTGTAAGGTCCCTCCCAGCCCAAACCACTCTGGGATTTCAGGGCTTGTGTTGGCTTTTGTCACAGCTCAGAATCGAGCCTGGAATGGCCAAACTTCTCACGTGTTCTTCTTTACAACCTTTCTGTGTAAAGAAAGAAATGAACCCCCAAAGGTGGCTGGTGACAGGGATTGGCAAGGGCTCCTCCTGGCCTGTGAGAGTCATCTGAAACCAGGGATAACATCTCAGACAGCTGAGCTTTGCTCTGGGTTTCCTGGGTTTGAAATATTAATGCTCACATGCAGCCTGACCTGATCATTCCCACAGAAGCTGTGCCTGGGTGCAGAATTCCCTCTGCTCTTGGGCCAGCCAGGTCTGTGGCACAGGGAGACGAGGGGCAGGAGGTTTCCTGCTCACAGAGGTGCAGCTGGACAGGGATTATGTGTTTAGGACAAGTAGTTCTTCAGACATCCCTGTTCTTGGGTGATTAAATGGGTAAAAAATACATTTTTTGTTTTTTTAAACTTCTGTGTAGAGTTTTAAAGTCTGGAATGTTTGGCAGGAAGGCTGTTACTAACCCACCACCCAGGTTTGTTCTGTAAGGAATTTATGATGCATTTTTCAACTTATTCCCCCAATGAAATACAATTCCTGGTCCCAGGAATGTGCAGCGTGCCAGGGAGTGACTCAGGAGGCTGCAGCTTGTTTGGAGTTCCCTGCTGAGGTCCCAGAGACCAGAGGTGGAGCGGAGAGTCAGTGACTCAGCAATGGGGAGAGAGCTTTAATGAGAAGGATGAGAATTTCTTGGTTGGTTTGGGTTTAAAATTCTGTAAGGGGGGAAAACCCTCAGCCTTTCCTTCAGGGATTGTCTCTGATGGCTTCGTGCCCCTTGGAAAGTCCCTGCTTAGGAGCTGCAGGAATATTGGGATGAGTATCTGGTAAGGAGGGAAGGATTTTCCTGTAAAGCAAAAGAAACCCAAATGCCACCCAAAAAAGCTGAAGGAGCAGGAAGACACTGGCAGCAATTGCAGTCTCTCCCTGTCTTTATTCACCAAAGCCACAGCAGGAAAACTTGAGGTAAGAAACAAGGAATATTGAAGGGTTGAAGTGTGAGAGTGGCAAAATCCATGGGGAGAAACTCGAGTTTCTCTCATGGGTGGTCACTGGGATTTCAGACCTCTCTGGCAATTCTTCATTTTGTTTCTCAGTCTTGTAAGATTTTCAGAAGATCAGTGTTGGGCTTTGGTGTTTGCCAGTGACTCCAGGAGTCACAGAGCCTGTGCTCCCTGCATCCCTGTGGGGCTGTTCCTGCTCTGTTTCCAGATGGGATGGGGGTCACAGCTTGGGCTGTTGGAATGCTGGTGAACTCAGAGCCCGTGGGACCCGGGTCCGTGGTGTCACTGCTGGCAGGAGGGGCACACAGGGACATCACTGGATCATGGGAATGGGTCACGTGCTCCTTGAGTTTGAGGCAGACTGAAGGCAGGGGGTGACTCTGGGTCACACAAAACAGCAGGAGGGTGTTCTCCACTTCCTCTCTTGCTGGTTGTTTCTCCAAAGAGGGCGTGGAAAACCAGGTTTCCATGGAAAACCAGCTGTTCTCTGGCTTCTTGACTACTCAGAGTTTTATCCTCCTGGCTTGTTTGGAGTCTGCCTGGAGCCTTTGGGAGGAGTGGGATGTG
The DNA here is from genome assembly GCA_013398855.1 of Mohoua ochrocephala. Lineage (NCBI taxonomy): Eukaryota > Metazoa > Chordata > Aves > Passeriformes > Acanthizidae > Mohoua > Mohoua ochrocephala. The sequence continues at coordinate 98,959 of VZTA01020560.1, forward strand.
TGGAATGGAGGGGGGAAAAAGTGGAGGGTTGAGGGCTGGGTGGAGTCTCCAGGTGTCTCCCCACCGCTCCCTGTTCCTGCTTTGGAGTGAGGTGGGAATCAGGAATGCCAACGTGAGTGTGTTGCTTGCAGGGCTCGTTGCTGTGGGAGAGAAGGCCCAGAAGAGGTCCGGCCATTACGTGGTGATGAAGGATCTTTCAGGTGAGATTCTTGTCTAGAATAGTGCAATTCCCAGGGGCTGCCTGGATATTGACCCTGGAATGTCTGTGTGCCAGGGAAGCACCCGGTGTCTGCGCTGATGGAGATCTGCAACAAGAGGAGGTGGACGCCCCCCGAGTTCGTGCTGGTGGATGACAGTGGGCCTGATCACCGCAAACATTTCATCTTCAAGGTGGGTCTGGGCCGCCCCGTGCTGCTTCCCGCGTGCCAGGGATGAAATCCATGTTTCTGTTTGATAGAAACACCTCACGGGGCTGGCTGAGGATGGCGGAGCCGTCTCGGTGCTGGAATGTGCGAGTCCTGATTCTGGAAAGGCCATGTCGGGTCACTGGAGCACTTTAACCTGGGAACTGGGGAGACTTGACCCCAGGGCTGGAGCCCCCCTGCTCTGCAGCCAGGCTGGGAGAGCTGGGGGTGCTCACCTGGAGGAGAGAAGGATCCAGGAGAGCTCAGAGCCCCTTGCAGGGCCCAAAGGGGCTCCAGGAGAGCTGGAGAGGGACTGGGGACAAGGCATGGAGGGCCAGGAGCCAGGGAATGGCTTCCCAGTGCCAGAGGGCAGGGCTGGGTGGGATCTTGGGCAGGAATTGTTCCCTGGGAGGGTGGGGAGGCCCTGGCACAGGGTGCCCAGAGCAGCTGTGGCTGCCCCTGGATCCCTGGCAGTGTCCCAGGCCAGGTTGGCCATTGGGGCTTGGAGCAGCCTGGGACAGTGGGAGGTGTCCCTGCCCGTGGCAGGGTGGGATGGGATGAGCTTTAAGGTGGTGGGATCCCATGAAATGGCCGTGCTGGCAGCCAGCCAGCCATGGATGGTGTGTCCCTAAGGAGGAATTGCCCAGAAGCAGCCACGGCCCCTCGCTAACCCCTGGTTCCCCCGTGCCAGGTGAGAGTCAATGGCAACGAGTACAGGCCCACCTTTGCCAGCCTTAACAAGAAGCACGCGAAAGCCACGGCGGCCACGGCGGCGCTGCAGGCCATGGGACTCGTACCAAAGGAAAGCATGGTCAATACCACCATGTTCAGGAGTGCCTCACACCGCTAAGCTTGGCTTTACTGGGACACTGGTTCCGAGCATTTTACTCTGCACAAGAAATGGTATTTGCCCCTCTCATGTTGTAAATACATCGGCAATTCCCACCTTGTAAAAACTGTACAGACACCCACAGGTTTTTTCTTTTGTACCATCCAAATGTATTTAAATCATACTTAGTTTTTGGTATGTTTATATTGTTTACATTAGTGATGTAATTATTTCTTAAACGACTAAATCAGACGACAGACTCTGGAGGCATCAGAAATCCAGACCCCTGGCTGAATGAAGCTCCTGCAGTTCCTCTCCCAGCAGAATGTTGACCCTTTGATACAGTTTTGTAGTGGCTGCAGAATTCCCTGGGCTCCCGAGGTGCTGCCGGGCGGCTCCGGGGGCACCCAGGGCTCTGTCCCTCGGTGCCACCCGTGCCCCAGGACAGCCGGACGAGCCCGCGGGCGCTTCCAGAGGGACGCGGAGATTCGGACACGACCCGGCACAGCCTCCTGCATGTCCCCAGGAGCGGGGCCTGGGGCTGCTCTTCCCAACCAGTGAATCCACTGCCTGATGCTGATTGTACGGATTTGTGGTTCATGTGAATTTTAAACTCTTTAACAGATCTACAACTGGATTTGGGGGGAGGGAGGGGGTAGAATGACGCTTCAATTGTTGTACCCAACTTGGTCAATAAAGCAGCACAAGTTCATAATCTTCACTCCTGGTCAGTAAACGGTAATTCCAATGGATGCCAAGCCAGGAAACAGGAATTTAAACACGCCAAAATGCCTTCTGCGAGAAACACACACAATATAGGAGTGGCTTTGTGAGGATTCTCAACGGCCATTGGGATGGCAGGAGCAGGTCTGGTTGTTTTTGGTTGCTTTGAACTTTTACAAAATAACTCCTTGGGATAAAATGTTTCCACAAGGATCCTCTGTCCCGAAGGAGCCTGAGCCAGAGTTGGGGCAGTTGGATAGCGGAGGGGATGTAGAAAGCTTTTCCTGCTTTTTATTTTATTTTTTATTTAAGAAGCATTATTCTTTGATCTGCGTGCACGTGGGAGTGCAGAGGGCAGTGCACACTCCCTGACGGATCCGAGCGAGGAGCAGCCTGCCAGGATTTCTGCCTTTGGGTCCTTCAGGTGCTTGTCCCAGCCAAGTCTTGGAGGTGTGAACCTGAGCTGGGTCTGGGGCAGGAACAAACCCAGCGAGGCTGCTCGGGCCTCACGTGAGGGACCCTTCGGCCGTGGGGCCGAGGAATTCCTGGTACCTGGAGCCGTGTGTCTCCCGTCAGAGTCACGGAACACGGAGTCTCCCCGCTCTGCTGGGGACAAGGGTTGGTGTCTCCTGGGCAGCAGAGATTTGGGGTTGGTTTGGAGACAGAAAAGCCCCTCTGAGTCTGTCCAAGCACTCTGGAAATGCTTCAGTTGATCTTCATTTCATGGACGTTGTTGTCTTGAATTAAACTTTTTTCCCTTTGGCATCTCGCCTTTGGTCTCTGACTAAATGTGTGGAGCTTGTCCTCGCCGTGTGGAATTCCCGGGAAATGTGGGAAGATGCACTCTGGGAGTGCTGGGGGGTGTCTGGCTCCAGCCCGGGGCTGGGAGCAGCTCCTGACCACACTCAGTGGCCTGGCAGAGCTCAAACCTCGGAGTTGCTGAGGATTCTGTTCAATCCATGGCAGCTCTGGATTCACAGCGGGACACGATCAACTTTGGGAATGTGCAATCAATCCCCTGTGCTCGTTCTGTTCCTTTTTTGTGTCCCTGTTTCCCATGTATAAGGTAAAGCCCTGAGTTCTCTCCTAGCAGCAGGGAAATCCAGTCCCACTGAAGACTCCGTGTAAAAAGTAACTATTAGGAAGGGTCTGGATTTCATGGCTTACAGGTGGGGGTCTGTGTGTCCTTGGAGCCACATGTCCTTCAGGAGCAGCCCGGCCTCCTGGAGCTGGGAGCAGCTGGGATTTGCTCCTGGAGCTCCAGGCAAAGCTGTGGCCTCAGACAGGGAGCAGCTCCAGCTCTGGTACTGGTGCAGAGCAGGTGAGAAAGGTCAGTGGGCGATTCCTGAGATGAGACCGTTCCCGACTGCAGCAATGGAATTGCCATTCCATTGTTTTTAAATGGCTGCAGCTGTTGGGTCTGAGTCCCTGCAGAACTCAGCCTGGGGGTGAGAATAGTCACAGCACCATGGAATTCCTGAGCTGGAAGGGACCCACCGGGATCATGGATCCAGCTCCTGGCCCTGCCCAGACCCCCCAACAACCCCACCCTGGGCATCCCTGGCAGCGCTGCCCAAACGCTCCTGGAGCTCTGGCAGCCTCGGGGCCGTGCCCATTCCCTGGGGAGCCTGGGCAGTGCCAGCACCCTCTGGGGGAAGAACCTTTCCCAAGAGCCAACTGCATTGACAGTACCAGGCATGGTGTTGCCTGGAACAGGCCACAGGGCACAGATCCAGTGGGGATGGGCTGGAGCAGAATTGCTCCCTCAGCTTCCAGCAGGAGCAAAGGCTGGGGCTGTTGCAGTCCCTGGAAGTGTCATTCACACCCAAGCCCAGGCTCCTGCTGTCCCCCATGCTGCCATTAGTGCTGGATTTTCACTCCTGGTGTCTAGTACTAATCAAAGGGGGAAAGTTCATTAATTTGCTTCTAGATTAGTTAGGGACAAGTGTAAAAACCAGCTGAATTTGCTTTGTGCTGCCCTGAACTCCCCCAGAAAGAGGGTGACGCTCTCAGTGTTCAGTGCTCCAAGCTGTGTCCTAAGGGAGGGCCTGGATCCGGGGTTGGCTCAGCGGACCCCGAGGCTGGCATGGCACAGCAGTTCTGTAGAGCCACAGTTAAACACCGAGAATTCCAGCAGAACTGCATCCCTGCTGGAGCCCTGCTGCATCCCTGCTGCATCCCTGCTGCATCCCTGCTGGAGCCCTGCTGGAGCCCTGCTGGAGCCCTGGGGCAGGACACTTCCCATGCTGTGGACGAAAAGGATCTGGAGGCAGAGGAAGCTTCTGCTGGCCCAGGCTCAGGGGCTGCTCCATGGCCCTGTTCAGTTTGCAGGGGTTTGCTCAGTGATCCCAGACCCCGAGGGGCAGCAGCAGGGAAAGGCTGCCCAGGGCTTCATTTCCAGCGAGAAACACCAGATTAGAAATGTGGCTGGAGAGCACAGGCACGAGGGGGTTCTACCTCCCACTCAGCTCTGGTGTTCCCTGCTGCAGGAATGTGCTCGCCCAACAGCTGTGGAAAGTGACAAATGCCCCAAAAGCACCTGTGACCCCTTTACCTGCAGGGAAACACTCAGAGCACGGGGTCAGACCCTGCTCCTGCTGGGAGCACACAGCAGCTCCTTCCTCTGTCTGTATCATCCATGGAATCCCTGAGGCTGGAAAAGCCCTCCCAGCCCAGCCAGGCCAAGCTGTGCCCGATGCCCACCTTGTCCCCAGCCCAGAGCACTGAGTGCCACGGCCAGGCCTTCCTTGGACACCTCCAGGAATGGGCACTCCAAACCTCCCTGGGCAGCTCTTGCCAAGGCCTGACCTCCCTTTCCTGCTGTTCAGGTGCTGCAGCCATTTAATTCCTGCCCCTTGTTCCCCTTCAGGATGGAGCTTGTACAAACAAAGGGCTCCCCGTGAGCCCGGGGTGGGTGTGGGAGCTCTGCCGAGCAGCTCTGGGGAGTTGGATCCAGCTGCAGCCAGAACTCCGGGTCCCTCTGACCTCCATCCCTCCCTGTGGAGCTCAGAGATGGCTCCAATCCATGAGGTGCCACACACCAAGGTGCAGCTCCTGAGCTCCTGGCAGGGTGCTGGGAACAGCGTGGGAAGGGGTTTTGCCAAGCATTCCACCCATGCATAGGATCCCAGAAGGTTTGGGTCAGAAGGGACCTTAAAGCTCATCTGTTCCCATCCCCTGCCCCAATTCCAAACTGGTTATGAGTTCCTGCCCCAAGCAGGAGCAGAAGAAATTCCATGCTTGGAACAGAAGGTGTGTGTGCACAGGGAACACCGACCTGCCAGGGGCAAACCAGACCAATAAAACCAAGTTTTATTTAAAAAAGACTTGCTTCAATAAAAAAGGAGATGTCCAAGGCCTTTCCCCTCCTTCCCTTCAAAGCCCTTGGCAGTGTTCACGTGCAGCAGTTGCCTGGGATGTGTGACTCCCTCGTGTCCCTCCTGCCCTGCCCCTGCCCGGAGCTCAGCACCTGCACCCTGGGAGGGAGGGTCCTGCTCCACGGCCCAGCATTCCTAGGCCTTCCAGGTGTAGGCATAATCCTTCATTTCCAGCAAGCGGAGGGACGATTTTCCCAGAGTTGGACACTGGCTCAGCTGATCCAAAGTCTTGGGATGCAGCCCGCAGGCAGGGAGATCCTGGTGCACAGCCTCCTGTGAAGGGGACACACAGGGAAGGAGCGTTTCTGCAGGGTGCCTGTAGTTCCAGCACTCACCGGGATCCCGCTGGGGAGCTCCCCGTTTGCCATCGCCCCGCCGCTGAGGAAGGACAAGCCCCAGGGGCTGCAGGCGGTGATCCCGGGCACTCGGGTGCCGAGCCCCGCGCGAAGGGAAGGTCCCGGTGCGCTCCCCGCTCCCGGGCGGGGCCGCGGGCGTGTCCTCACCTGGGGCGGGGCCGCGCGGGCGTTGAAGGCGGCGCTGGGCTCGTGGGGGCTGAGCAGGGCGCGGAAGGCTCCGCGCTGCGCCGGGCCCAGCACCAGCGTCAGGGCGTGCAGGGCGTGCGGCAGGATGGGCCCCAGCACCTCCAGGCTGAACACGTCCTCAAAGCCCCCCTGCACCCGGGCACGGCCGCTGACGCTCCGAGCCTGAGGGCAGAACGCCGCGGTTAGGGCTGGACTCACCGCTGCAAGGACGAATTCTCACCGGTTTGACACTACGGTGCCACAGGCCCGGTGAAAATACAAACACTTCTCAGTATTGTCAACTCCCTGTGCAATGCAGGAGGTTTTACTCTCCTTGTAACAACTCCTAAAATGTACCCCCTGGACTGCAGGAATGCTGTAGGGATGGGGCAGGGAAGTGCAGAAGAACAGGATGAATTTCTCTGGTGGAACAAGTAGCTCATCCTGTTCTTACTGGGAAGAAATTTGGGTTGCATATAGGGAAGGAATTCTTCCCTGGGAGGGTGGGCAGGCCCTGGCACAGGGTGCCCAGAGCAGCTGGGGCTGCCCCTGGATCCCTGGCAGTGCCCAAGGCCAGGTTGGACATTGGGGCTTGGAACAACCTGGGACAGTGGAAGGTGCTCCTGCCCATGGCAGGGGGTGGGACTGGGATGAGCCTTAAGGTCTCTCCCCATCCAAACCATTCCTTGCAGGAACAGCTGGTGAGCTCAGGGAGCTCCTTGGTGCAAGGGGCTGGGATAGTCTGAGACCCCACAAGATCTGGGGAGAATCTTAACAACCATTTTCCCTCTGGGCAGTTCTGCCCAGCCTCCTGTCTCTCGGGAGGTGAGGAAAGGGAACGCTGGGATGTGTTGTAGGGATTTAAGAACAGGCTGTGCTGCAGAGAGAATGCTGACTCAGGCTTTAGCCACAAAAATCCCGCTGTGGTGCCTGAGGGAAACGCCACCAAGTCAGGGTCTGATCCCCGGGGTGAGGAAACCACTCCCTTCCCCCTCCCAGAGCCAGCGGTGTCCCTCACCTTGAGCGTCTGCATGGTCCCGCCCCGGAAGGCCACCGGGGACAGCAGCGTCGGGGGCAGCCCCGCCTGCGGCCCCGCCACGGCCACCAGGCTGCGGCAGCTGATCAGGAAGTTCAGCAGCGTGAAGGTGTTGCTGCCTCTCACCAGCACCAGCGACTCGGGCCTGTGATCCACCTGCACCTCGTGCTTCTCCTTGCGGCTGGGGAGCGGAGTCAAGGGAAAACCACGGGCCAGTGGAGAGCATCCATGTGCCAAAAAGCTGGAGTGGTGAACCCCTCACACCCCATCTGACCAAAAACCCCAAAACCAAACCCCACCGAGTTTTGCACTCATCCAGATCTGTTCTTCAAACATTAAGCAGCATCTTAATCCTGGCTTCAATTCCTAGAAATACTTGCAAAGTAACTAAAAAAAAAAATGCAGTATCTCATAACGTGTGGGAATGTGAGGATTCATATTTGGGAAACAGTTCTCAAAAACTTCTAGAGAACTTAAATGTGTACCACAGCACTGTAACAACTGCAGGGCTTCCCAGTGTCACACACCTGGAAGATCAAAGGAAGGATACAGCTGGATAGAAATCGTATCTGGTTTCTTCACCTTGTCCTGGACTCCCATCTCCTCAAGCCAAGAGAAACTTCCATCATCATCATCATCGCTGGGAGCTGGTTCACTGGAGACACAGGATCAGTGATAGGAGGGCAGTGCCTCTGAGGAAGCTTTTCCAAAAGGACTGTGCAGGAGCCTGGAGAAGCCCTTGAATTCCAGCACTGCACAAGACTGTTCCTTACCCTGCATCCTCCACACTGCTGCCCCCTCCGAGCCCGTCAGCGGTTTCTGTTTCCAACCTCTCCTCAGAGTTTTTCCGTTTCCTGGTTCTACTTTCCTCGAGCAAAGGTAAGGAGAACTCTATGCCTGGGGCAGAGGAAAGGGAGCAGTGAAGGGTTCTGTCACAGCCCCTGTGTCAGGGATGCAGTCCCAGCTGCCCTTACCCTCGCTCCTCATGGCCTCCCTGAGGCCGCGCGTGGTGGGGGCGATGGCGGCGGTGGGGACGTCGCTGCCCGCCAGCCCCGCGGCGCGGAACAGCACCGAGAACTGCGCCGAGCACACGTAGAAATAGGGACACAGCCTGGCCCGGAGCAGGTTGTACAGAGAGGTGAAGCTCACGGACCTGGCAATGGGATAAACAGCGTTGTCACAGCAGGCAAGTCTCTCCTACTGACGTATTAGAGAGGGAACTTGGGCAAGGGATGGAGTGCCAGGACAAGGGGGAATGGCTTCCCAGTGCCAGAGGGCAGGGCTGGGTGGGATCTTGGGCAGGAATTGTTCCCTGGGAAGGTGGGCAGGCCCTGGCACAGGGTGCCCAGAGCAGCTGGGGCTGCCCCTGGATCCCTGGCAGTGCCCAAGGCCAGGTTGGACATTGGGGCTTGGAGCAGCCTGGGACAGTGGGAGGTGTCCCTGCCCATGGCAGGGATGGAATGCAATGACCTTTAAGGTCCCTTCCAACCCAAACCACCCTGTGATTCTGTGATTAATTAAAATCTCCTTGTCTTAACTGTTACCCAATCCATCAGTAACTGGGCTGCACTTACCAGTCACTCATGAGCACTTGCTGCAGGCCCTCGTCCTGTGCCCAAGGACAGGCCTTTCCGGCGATTTTCCTGTCTGCCCCGATGCGGGGGAACAGCGGCAGCCAGGGCAGCGAGGGGTGCAGCCAGTACACGAGGCTCTGCTGGAAGGCACAGCGCAGCTCCGTGCACAGCCGGGGCTCCTGGGGATCCCAGAGCGTGTGAGGAGGACAGCAAAGCTGCCAGGAACAAAGCTGCAGCTGCAGCCACCCGCCCAGCTCTCACCTGCACGCTCTGGGGCAAGGTGGTTTCTGTAGCTCTGCAGTGCTGAGCAAATCCCTGCGCTTCCTCCTGTGCTTTCAGGTGTTCTGCCCAGCTGAAGGGTTGGGAGGACATGAAGAGGATCCGTGTTTTAATACTCCAGTCTGCAGGGAATTCCTGTCTTGGCGAGGAGGGAACTTTGGGTACGGCAAGAGGTGAATGAAGGTCCTGGCCACACAGAAACAGCATCAGGTAAACTCGCAGAAAATTAAACCTGCTCACAGGCTGAACCAAAGGCACAGTTCGTTATTTTGATTATTTTACTCAGTACCAGATTCTACTAGAAATATTCCATTCTCTTGCTTATAAAACCACATGAGAGGGTTTTCACTCACGAGTCCTTCCAACAATATAAACTAGGAACAAATAAAAAGATAAATGATGAAAACAAAAAAAGCCCTAAGCCTGGTGTTTATGAAGACAAGAATTTCCATGCCAAAATGGTTATTTCATTTCACCCTCTCCTGGTGACTGTAAGGTCACATGCTGAAAAAAGCCCTGGGCACCTCCAGGACAGTTTGTTCTCTTTTTTCTATCCCTCTAATTTAGTTTGAACTTCATTTTCTGTACCTAGAACAATATTAGACAGTGTCTGTTGAAACTCTGTTTCAATTTCAAGGGCCAGTTTTCAGGAATTCTCTCTTACGTGCCTCCCCATACGACAACCTCTGTCCACGGAACTACAACAGCAGTGAGGTCAGGCAGAAGGCTGGGTTTAAAAGGCTGTCACCAGCACAGGAAACATCGATGTAAGAAATTTCCTTGACTACTGCCATTTTAGTACATTCTTTTATACAGAGATGGTCCACCAAATACTAAGTTAAACAGTTTCAGCGTCCTCTGTGCCCTGAGTACAGCTGAAATCTTTTCAGCTGAGCGTGCTGTCTCATACCTTGCTTAGGGGGAGTATGTCGGAACTTTCAGCAGGCTCCGCTCTCCTGGGGGGCTTCTCTTCACAGGCGGCTCTAAAAACTGAATAAAAGAGCAGCATAAGGCACAGCACAAAGGAAGCACCGGGCTGATCATTTTAAAAACTGTCCTTGCAGTGACATTTCCCGAGTGATCCTCAGCACGCCGGGCTGCAAACAAAGCCCGCTCGGGCCGAGCACAAGGTCCCAGCAGGGCCTTGGAGGAGGCGGGGGCGAGCCCCGGCCTGGGTTCCAGAGGGGCTTTGGACGATGGCTGAGGGCTGAATGTGATGGCTGAGGGCTTTAGGGCGATGAATGAGGGCTGAGAGCTCAGGGCAGTGGCTGAGGGTTGAGAGCTGAGGACCCCGCTGCCGGGGCTCGGTCCCACCTGCCAGAAGGGCGCTGCCGATGGATCCCCGCCCGCCGGGGCCGTTGCCGGAGGCTGAGGGGCGGCCGTCGGCCGCTGCGGAGCGTTGTCCAGGCTGGAGAAGGGGTTGCGGCGGCGGGCGGCCGCAGAGGGGCCCCGCGGTGCCGGAGCCGCTGGGGCTTCGGC